>CM034007.1:13997055-14165011 GCA_019603395.1 Cyrtorhinus lividipennis | reverse complement strand
GCCTCAAACCAGGACCACCTCCCGGAGCTCCGACACACAAGGCATGCACCCAGGTGCTCCTCCCCCCGAGGCCAGAGGACGACCAATTTTGGAGGCTCACCTGGCCCAATCGAGATGTCCCCCAATCAGCAGCAGGTCGGCCCACCTCCACGCCCTCGCTCAATCCGGGGTTTCAACAACCAGGCCTCCAATGCTGCCGGCCACAAAGGAAGCGCCCCAATGTCGCCAAAGCATGCCAACCGGCCCTCAGAAGTACAAGCCGGCCCAGCAGGGGTCCCCTCAGCGGAACCTTCTGGCTCAAAACTACCCCAACTCTCAGTATCCGCCTGCCCCCAATCAGCCCCAGGTTTCGTCGCCTCAGGTTGGTCATCCCACTTCTCTTAGGCGATCCCAAAGAGCCATCGTTCCCAATCGACGTTTTCTTGACTTTCAAATGAAGTAGTAGCCCCTCCATGTCCTTCCTTATCAGAAATAAATATTTTATGATTGTTTCATGGCTCAATGATTAATTATTTGTTTGCACGGTCTTGATTGTGCATAACTCGTGTTTAGCCCGATTCTACCAAAAGTGGGCAGAGTATGGGTGAAAATAACAGTTTTGAAAAGCGTTTTGAGCTTTTTCAGGACCAAGGCTCATGATTTATGCCTCCCCCCCTTTTCGCACCCATATTATATTAATTTATTCATCGTATAGTATTAGAAACAACAGAACTAAAATGCTTCCAATTCGTTTTGAGAAGAACGAGTTTTTTGCGTTAAAACACAGGACTGAGACTGATATCCAGGTACTTACTTGAAGACTCCAAAGGTATTCTTTGCTATACAGTCCAAAACACACCTATAAAGCAAACCATTATGTAATAACTTTCAGGGTGTTTCTGTGGTGAAATCAGGCTGACAATGTATGAGACACAGCTATAACAAAGATAGTATAGTCAAGTTTCTAAACTTTGAATTGTCAATTGGATTTTGAGGTTATTGAACATATTTGGTACATTTTTCAGCCTCCTCAGAGCATGCCTCAACCAGGACCACCTCCCGGAGCTCCGCACCACCAAGGCATGCACCCAGGTGCTCCTCCACCCCGAAGGCCCAGAGGACGACCAATTTCTGGAGGCTCACCTGGCCCAATCGAGATGTCCCCCAATCAGCAGCAGGTCGGCCCACCTCCACGCCCTCCGCTCAATCCGGGGTTTCAACAACCAAGGCCTCCAATGCTGCCGGCACAACAGAGGAAGCCGCCCCAATGTCGCCAAAGCATGCCAACCGGCCCTCAGAAGTACAAGCCGGCCCAGCAGGGGTCCCCTCAGCAGAACCTTCTGGCTCAAAACTACCCCAACTCTCAGTATCCGCCTGCCCCCAATCAGCCCCAGGTTTCGTCGCCTCAGGTTGGTCATCCCACTTCTCTTAGGCGATCCCAAAGAGCCATCGTTCCCAATCGACGTTTTCTTGACTTTCAAATGAAGTAGTAGCGCCTCCATGTCCTTCCTTATCAGAAATAAATATTTTATGATTGTTTCATGGCTCAATGATTAATTATTGGTTTGCACGGTCTTGATTGTGCATAACTCGTGTTTAGCCCGATTCTACCAAAAGTGGGCAGAGTATGGGTGAAAATAACAGTTTTGAAAAGCGTTTTGAGCTTTTTCAGGACCAAGGCTCATGATTTATGCCTCCCCCCCTTTTCGCACCCATATTATATTAATTTATTCATCGTATAGTATTAGAAACAACAGAACTAAAATGCTTCCAATTCGTTTTGAGAAGAACGAGTTTTTTGCGTTAAAACACAGGACTGAGACTGATATCCAGGTACTTACTTGAAGACTCCAAAGGTATTCTTTGCTATACAGTCCAAAACACACCTATAAAGCAAACCATTATGTAATAACTTTCAGGGTGTTTCTGTGGTGAAATCAGGCTGACAATGTATGAGACACAGCTATAACAAAGATAGTATAGTCAAGTTTCTAAACTTTGAATTGTCAATTTGATTTTGAGGTTATTGAACATATTTGGTACATTTTTCAGCCTCCTCAGAGCATGCCTCAACCAGGACCACCTCCCGGAGCTCCGCACCACCAAGGCATGCACCCAGGTGCTCCTCCACCCCGAAGGCCCAGAGGACGACCAATTTCTGGAGGCTCACCTGGCCCAATCGAGATGTCCCCCAATCAGCAGCAGGTCGGCCCACCTCCACGCCCTCCGCTCAATCCGGGGTTTCAACAACCAAGGCCTCCAATGCTGCCGGCACAACAGAGGAAGCCGCCCCAATGTCGCCAAAGCATGCCAACCGGCCCTCAGAAGTACAAGCCGGCCCAGCAGGGGTCCCCTCAGCAGAACCTTCTGGCTCAAAACTACCCCAACTCTCAGTATCCGCCTGCCCCCAATCAGCCCCAGGTTTCGTCGCCTCAGGTTGGTCATCCCACTTCTCTTAGGCGATCCAAAGAGCCATCGTTCCAATCGACGTTTTCTTGATTTCAAATGAAGTAGTAGCGCCTCCATGTCCTTCCTTATCAGAAATAAATATTTTATGATTGTTTCATGGCTCAATGATTAATTATTTGTTTGCACGGTCTTGATTGTGCATAACTCGTGTTTAGCCCGATTCTACCAAAAGTGGGCAGAGTATGGGTGAAAATAACAGTTTTGAAAAGCGTTTTGAGCTTTTTCAGGACCAAGGCTCATGATTTATGCCTCCCCCCCTTTTCGCACCCATATTATATTAATTTATTCATCGTATAGTATTAGAAACAACAGAACTAAAATGCTTCCAATTCGTTTTGAGAAGAACGAGTTTTTTGCGTTAAAACACAGGACTGAGACTGATATCCAGGTACTTACTTGAAGACTCCAAAGGTATTCTTTGCTATACAGTCCAAAACACACCTATAAAGCAAACCATTATGTAATAACTTTCAGGGTGTTTCTGTGGTGAAATCAGGCTGACAATGTATGAGACACAGCTATAACAAAGATAGTATAGTCAAGTTTCTAAACTTTGAATTGTCAATTTGATTTTGAGGTTATTGAACATATTTGGTACATTTTTCAGCCTCCTCAGAGCATGCCTCAACCAGGACCACCTCCCGGAGCTCCGCACCACCAAGGCATGCACCCAGGTGCTCCTCCACCCCAAAGGCCCAGAGGACGACCAATTTCTGGAGGCTCACCTGGCCCAATCGAGATGTCCCCCAATCAGCAGCAGGTCGGCCCACCTCACGCCTCCGCTCAATCGGGTTTCAACAACCAAGGCCTCCATGATGCCGGCACAACAGAGGAAGCCGCCCCAATGTCGCCAAAGCATGCCAACCGGCCCTCAGAAGTACAAGCCGGCCCAGCAGGGGTCCCCTCAGCAGAACCTTCTGGCTCAAAACTACCCCAACTCTCAGTATCCGCCTGCCCCCAATCAGCCCCAGGTTTCGTCGCCTCAGGTTGGTCATCCCACTTCTCTTAGGCGATCCCAAAGAGCCATCGTTCCCAATCGACGTTTTCTTGACTTTCAAATGAAGTAGTAGCCCCTCCATGTCCTTCCTTATCAGAAATAAATATTTTATGATTGTTTCATGGCTCAATTTTTTTTTTTTTTTTCTGTTATTAGAATTGCACCAAGTTATAACTTATTGCAATTTTTGTGACTTAAGTTAACTAGGTTACATCTTCAGCCAAGGTACATTGCTTAGCTTTTAATTATTCTAACAACTGATTTTATTGTCATTGCATTAGCGAACTAGTTCATGTACTTTCGTGCGTTTAAGCCTTCTGACGAGATCATTGACGTCAAGAAGTCGAACAGCCTCTTCGTTGACATGATCTTGTAGCCTTTGGAGATGGGCAGCTGCTTGAAGCCTGATGGTTTCGTTTACTGTCTCGACTTGTAGGTCATGGTGTAACCGGTCGTTTCTGAAGTACACGGAGCGTTCGTGATGCACCTAAGTACCGTATTTTGGAATCTCTGTATCATGTCTCGATTGGTTTGAGCGGTGCGCCCCACAACTGCGTCCATAAGTCCAGACTGGCTTTAGGACTTGTTGTAAAGGATATCTTGTTGTGGACGGAAAATTTGATTGTCGCCCCATTATCCAGTACATTTTTCTGAATTTGAGTGTCAGTTCATCCTTTTTTTTTTCACGTGGGCTCTCCATCTGAGCCTCGCGTCGAGCGTCATACCGAGGTACTTAGCTTCATTGGGTATGGAACCACTTTGTTGTTGAGATGAGTTGGAATGTGGCTAACCTTTTTGTTGGTAAAGTCTATCGGCACCGACTTGGCCTCATTTAATTTAATTCTCCACCTTGCTGTCCATTCTAATTTGGGAGATTGAGAGGTTAAGTTTTGTCATTGATCTTCATTGTTGTTTCCCACAGCCAAAATTGCCGTGTATCGGCTAAGGTCGCTGTTGTGTTTTCTTCATTTTCAGGTAGATCACTGGTGTAGAGGAGATACAAGAGTGGCCAAGTACACTCCCCTGTGGCACTCCAGCATTGATCATTTGGGTTCCGAATAGGCATCTTCGTGTTTTACGCGGAAATATCGATCTGATAAATAAGATCTTAAAAGCTGTGCATATTTTTGTGGTGCATCTTTTGAAGTTTATGATTGAGCCCTTCGTGCCAACTTGTCAAACGCTTGCCTAACGTCGAGGAAGATGGCAGAGCATACTTTCTGCTCTTCAGAGCTTGTTCAATGATAGAGGTTATTCGGTGAACTTGATCTATGGTCGGATGTTGCTTCTGAAGCCGAATTGGTGTTTCGGTATCAGGTTCCGTTCGGAGACAACCTGAATCAATCTCTTATAAAGGAGCTTTTCGAATAATTTGATAACACAGGCAAGGGGGAGAGGCCTGATGACGCAGTTCTTCCTGGGGCTTCCCTGGTTTAGAAATCATAATTACCTCTGCTATTTTCCACAGTTGTGGCACATGAGAGAGCCTGATGGATGCATTTATAATTTTTGTAAGCCTGGCAATGACCTTCCTCGGCAGATTTTTCATGGCTCAATGATTAATTATTTGTTTGTCTTGCAATGATGGATACATGATGAGGAGTATTCAATTCCCTATCGACTTGTGTCATCAATGATTTCTTTCTATTATTAGTTACCACAAAACTACAATACATCTCCAGCTCAAGGAGGTCCTCAAATGGGTCGTCAGAATCAGCCCTCAGGCTGAGGCCGCACTGCAGGATGGTAGATGGTCGCAAGGAGGTTGGATGGTGGATGGTGGAGGGTAGATGCATCTTGGACGCAGTAAAATGAAGCCAGTATCCAACTGACTGCCGTGTAAAAGTCATGTCTCTCAAAAGTTGCGAAAAAAATGTTGCTAAGTTCATCTTCGGGAATTTTGCTGAGATCAACTTTGGGAAATATTGGGGCAACTACTGTCATAAAAAAACCGTGGGTGCATGCTTACAATTTGAGGCGGCAACAGCGGGGAATTCGTGAGAGTGTACAAAAAATTAAGACAACACCGGACAAATTCTATTCGTATTAAGGATGTCAGTTGAGGCGTTTGACTTACTTCTGAAATTGACTGAATGCAAACTGCAAAGAGTTATTGGGTCAAATTGGGTTATATTACCCATTTTGAATATGTGTTTTCGGGAGTTCTGCTACCTAGGCGTGTGGGGTTCATTTTCCACTAAATTTTGGACGCTGATCCAATTAAATGGGTCCCAGAACGATTGGCACCCACTGGAATCCATTGGGTATATATTACCCATTTTTTTCTATGCAGCCTGGATGGAATAACAAACACGAATGATATGGGTGGATAGACGCTAGGCGGGTGCTAGGATGGTTTCAAGAGGTTGGATGGTAGTGGGAGGCCACTGCGGCTACCATCGTACCGTTACTTACGTTATAAATAGCTGGATGGTCGCCAGGCAGGTATCTACCATCCACCATCCTACCAACCATCCTGCACTGCGGCCTCCGCTCAAGGGTTCCCACCTGGACCTGGAGGGCAAGGTTATGGCGGTCCACCGCCCCCACAGCAACAACAACCACAACCTCAGCAGCACCACCAACAACAACAACAACAGGGGTATGGCCCTCCTCCCCCATCAGAAATTGGGGGTAACCCCAATCAACAGCCTCCTCCCCAGCAAGCATCTGGTTACCCACCTCCTGCACAACAAAGGTAAGTATATTTTCATTCCGAGTGTTGATGTTTTTTGTACTGGGAAACGTTTTTACATGAATCATCAAGCAAGCCAACGCCTTTGGGTTGCAGGTATCCCGTCAATCCGCATCAAGCCAAACGCCCTACTGGGTATAGAGCACCCCACAATGGATATCCCAATCCACAACCGCCACAGCCTCAAGGCCCTCCTCAGAACGCCTATCCGAGCAGTAATTACCCTAACAACTATCCCAACCCAGCTGGTGGCGCCCTAGGTGGTTGGCCCAGCGTTGTCCAACCTAGCCCAGTCCCAAATCCCAATCCTCAAGTTGGGAGCAACACGTCGGGCTACCGTGGCAACATGCAAACGGGCGGTCCTCAGGTGTACTCGCAAGGTGCTGGTAACTCTCCCAGTCCGCAGCCGACCCCCGGTGGTGGACCCCTACAACTACCAACCTCCTCCGCAGAAAAACCCCGAACGCTGATATTTTTTACTTCTTAAACCAATTTCCTCAGGTAAGTCTGTCTGTTTGTATCATCGTTGTACGTGGGACAAAATTAATTCTATGTAGATATTTATATTTTCCAACTTCCAATATGCTTTAAGAACCCTACAAATATTTACAATAATTGACTATGTCACTAGAGATCGACATAAATCGTTTAACTTGACGCATTTTGTTGCTGTACGAATTATGTGGGAGTGTGAATGGGGGGGGGGGGTGGCCTGGAAGGAATGAAACTTTTTTTGCGCAATTATCTGTGTACCCAAACAGTACTGGCAGTATTGAAAATTGGAATTGAACGATTTGCGTGTAAATTTTTATGTAAAACCTATGCATCACCGTTTGAAAGCTATAACTCTGTGACTTTCCACGGTTCGTTCGAATACGAGTGGATTTTATGTATTTTTCTTCTTCATTAATGAATTGATATGAATGAATGAGTCCATGCATGCTAGGTATTTCTTCTCTCTTAGGGACTCAAATGTATCGGTGTGTGTCCCTGACCATCTGAAATCATCGAACTGTCTACTTTGCAACAGTCAATGCCAAACGATCTAGAACCTTCCCCGATGCAGACGCTCTTCTTCAACCTGGAGAATGACTGTCCAGTGGTGCATTCCATCCACTAAAGCAATGGTGGCGTTCCTTGCATGCGAGCACACATTTCCTCTTTTGTTGATTTAAGAACTGACAGGACAGGCCGTACGTGTATACATTGGGATATAGGAGTGTTCGTCAGCGTCTACGATATATATATGTAGCATTAATTAATAGCAGATTAAAGTCCCATTTAGTCGATTCAGTGTCCAAAATCAAGTAGAAACTAACAAAATTCCTTGAAAATTCATTCCATACTTCGGCCTGCTGTGATCAGGCTTGTGATTATTTAGCGAAACCTCCAGCATGGCAAAAAATGCTTAAAAACATCTTTCTTGCACTTTTGGTTGGTTATTCCCTAGATAGCCAACCAGTTTTCATGCAAAAAGCCAAACCCCCCGACGCGGCCCAATTAATTTTTCTACTAAACTAAATTTTGGACGCTGAATCCAATGGGACTGGTCTTGAATGATTAGAACCCACCGGAAGACGTTATTGGTCAAAAAGGTTCAACATTTTGAAAGTGAGTTTTCGAAATTTCTGGTACCTAGGCGTGTGGGGTATCATTTTCCATTAAATTTTGGACGCTGAATCGATTAGAATGAGTCTCCATGCTCCTGGTCCGAGGAATAAGCAACCCCTGTGGAAGAATTTGCAGCGTTTTGGTTGGTTATTCCTTGAATAATCAACCTATGTTTTCATGCAAATGGTCAACCTCTCCGATTCGGCTCAAAATTTTTTTCTGGACGTTTCATGATGTCCTGATCAAAAAAGGTCAATGTCCGTACGCCGTCCACGCCGTTTTTGGTAGTAGAAAATTTTCTAAAAATCTGAAATTTGGGTCAGGGGTCTGTTCCCGGCCTAGGACGGTCCTCCAAGCTTTTCAGCCCGATCGGACCAAATTTGGGCGGGGTAGGGGTCAAAATGTGTTTTTTGAAAAATGGATTTTCGAGATTTTGGGCGATTTAGGCGAGTGGGGTATCATTTTCCACTAAATTTTGGACGCTGAATCCAATGAAATGGGTCCCAAAACGATCGGCACCCTCTGGAAGAAGTTATGGGTCAAATTGGGTATATATTACCCATTTTGAATATGCGTTTTCGAGATTTCCGGTACCTGGGCGTGTGGGGTAATTTGCATGAAAACATAGGTTGATTATTTAAGGAATCAACCAATAGGAAATATTGCGTTGTTCAAATGTTCGAAAAAATTTTATTCTTAATTTATTTCATTATGAGAATTCGGTAATGAATCAAAATAGACCTGCTTATACTTTCCAAAAGTATTGAGAAAAGGATTTGTGTATTTAAGCAGTGGATAATAAACCAAGGCGGACCTCGTTGCGTTCGCCTTTCATTTCGGACTCGGGCCTTTCAGAAGAGCTGGTAATCTTTAAATCACCATCTGAACGAATAAACGGAGGAGGGAATTCCCGTGAATCCGATTTTCAGTTTCCGCCTTCGAATGTTTTTTCCGTGTCGAAAAGGAAAAGTTCGTTTGTGTGATACACGACAGGTAGGCTTCGCTGATTGGCTTCGAGGCTCTTATGCCAGCAGAACAGCCAGAAACGACCTCATAATACAAATTGGAGCTGAATCATTGCTGGCTAATTTAAATATTAGTGGTATGCGACAAGAAGATTCGATTTGAGGTTAGGTATCAACGTTATATTAGAAAAAAATGATGCAACGCTCCATTATCATTCAGACTCCTCTTTGTCTTTGAGATGCGAAGCCGTTCGGGATCAAAGGTCTCGATGAACGTCTGTTGAAAAGAAACAAAAAATCACTTCAGAAGTTCGAAGAAACCGTTAATGAAGACTTTATTTTTAAGTTCAGCCTTACTGTGAATGACAATGGATAAAATAGGTCAGTTCTGTTGGCCACATAGAAATTTGGAAAGATAACCCATTTCTTCCGAAGGGTGCCAACAGTTCTGGGACCTTTTTTATTTTTTTAATTCAGTGTCCAAAATTTAGTGGAAAATAATACCCCACACGCCTAGATGGCCGGAAATCCATTTTTCGAATACACCCTTTTCCCCTCTCCAAATTTGATCCGATCAGGCTGAAAAGTTTTGAGGACCAACTAGAGCCGGACCAAAATTTTAGATTTTTAGAAAATTTTCTACTGTGTACCTGAATCGGCGTGGACTGCTGACACTTGCGGGCACACGGACATTTGCGAATTTTGATATAGACACCTTGAAACGCCCAGAAAAAAAATTAATGGCCGAATCGGAGAGATTACTTATTTTCCTGAGGTTGATCATGCAAGGAATAACCAACTGAAACGGGCGTCTTTTGATTCTTCAATGTTCTATCCTTCTTCTTTAACTTTTATTATTTTAATTTAATGTTTCTAAAATTCATTTTCAGAGAGCAGTTATCCTGTGGAGGGAACACTGCTCGACCTTATAAAAACATTTTACATCTAAAATCAATGCATAAATCCCACGTTAGCCTCGTATTTGTGCTATTCGACGATTCTCTTGCCAAATCTGATTAGAAATCACATCCGATGTTTCCCTTCAGTAATATAAGAGAAGAAACGGATGAATGTCGTCTGAACGTGCTTTCGGATCGAGGGAGTAGATCATAAACTCGTTGGAAACGTGGGTTTTTTTTTTCTCTAAAATTAGTTTTTTCTGCCACGACTTGATCTTTACTTTATTAAACTTCTACCTCATCCTTTCGAAAGAACGTGGGATCCTCCCAAATCCTATTTCAGCGCTCTCATAGTAGCACGTTAAAAAAATGCTATTTAGATTAGGAAAAATACGGTCGAGCATCGAGGGAAAGAGGGTAGGGGATGTAATTCAAAGATAAGCCAACCCCCCATGGTCGGAATAACAATGTTCCGAATGCCGCAAAATGAACGGCAACGTCAACCCGTGCCTCGCATGAACTGCGATCCTGTCTCATGCAGCGGATGTCCACCAGCCCGAATTCATAAACATGGCTTTCTACTAACGAGTCATTTGTTACGAGCCTCTCTAAAGTGAGGGCGAGATGTCGCCATTTTGAAAAGGGTCTTTCATGAGGAATAGATATTTTGATTTTCGAAACACTGACGGACTCTCACGGACTATACACTCTGAGGGCGGCATTTTTCAAAAAGGTGGCTCCAGGACGGGCACAATAGAATGGTTCACAGTTTAGCGGTCGTTGATGGAACAAAAAAATTCTATATTACATTAGCTTTGTATTCCCACCGAGATCTTGCTCAAAATGAAAATCCTCGGACCAGGCGCTTCAACATGGGAAAATGGGGGAAACAGAGGGTGTGGCGGATCCCGGACCCATTCCGATCGATTCAGGGTCCAAAATTTAATGGAAAATGATACCCCACACGCCTAAAAAAAAATCTCGAAAATCCATTCTTCGAAATACACGTCAAAATGTGTACCCTACCCCACCCAAATGATGTCCGATCGGGCTGAAAAGTTTCGAGGACCAACTAGAGGAAAATTTCAGATTTTGGCCGTCCATCGTCTGCGCCGTTTTTGGTAGTAGAAAATTTTCTAAAAATCTGAAATTTGGGTCAGGGGTCTGTTCCCAGCCGAGATGGGTCCTCGAAACTTTTCAGCCCGATCGGACCAAATTTGGAGGGGGTAGGGGTCAAAATGTGTTTTTTGAAAAATGGATTTTCGAGATTTTGGGTGATTTAGGCGAGTGGGGTGTCATTTTCCACTAAATTTTGGACGCTGAATCCAATAAAGTGGGTCCCAGAACAATTGGCACCCACTGGAAGAAGTAATGGGTCAAATTGGGTATTTATTACCCAATTTGATTATGTGTTTTCGGGATTTCTGCTACCTAGGCGTGTGGGGTATCATTTTCCACTAAATTTTGGACGCTGAATTCAATGATGTGTGTCCCAGAACGATTGACACCCACCGGAAGAAGTTATGGGTCAAAATGGGTATGTATCCACCCATTTTGTATGTGTCAGGATTTCTGGTGCCTAGGCGTGTGGGGTATCATATATTCCACTAAATTTTGGACCCTGAATCGATTGGAATGGGTCTGGGACCCGCCACTCCTACTGTTTCCCCCATTCGAGGAATAACCAACCCGTGTGTAAGAATTTGCAGATTTTTATAATATTTTCTACTGCTGTTGGCGTGGACGGCGGACGGACATTTTTGATTTTGATCCAGACACCTTGAAACGTCCAGAAAAAAATTGTGGGCCGAATTGGAGAGTTGACATTTTGCATGAAAACATAGGTTGATTATCCAAAGAATAACCAACCAAAAACCGAAATGTTCGTCCGCCACCCGCCTTCCGCACCGGTTTTGAAAATTATTTTTAAAAATTCTAAAAATTAGAAAAAGAAATCAGGGACCTCTTCCCGTCTTTAGTCAGTCCTCGAAACGTTTTAGCTTGCTATGAACAAGTTGTTCAGGAATGTATGGAAATTTTTGTTCTGAAATTCGATTTTCACGACTATGTGGGAACTAGGCATATTGAGTGTTGTTTTCCACTATATGTCGGATGCCGCCAGATGACCCCATCTCTTCTCATACTCTGGCTCGAAGGGATAGTAAATCATTGTGGATGAAATCCGCAACGTTTTTCAACTTGTTTTCCTCATTATATTTTTCTTACATCATATTTCACTCGGTGGAACTGTCTCTTTAACGCTCACTTATTCAGCAGTATTGGGCACACAAACGAAACCCGCGCATCAGCTCCTTATAATTACATATATGCATGTAGTGGGACGTGGTTTCCGCTTTTGAGAAACATAATTTTTGTTCTCTTATATTCATTTTGTTCGTTAGGTGGCGAAATCATTCTATGAACCCTAAAACGGCTCCAAAAAGTAGTCATTAGTGGTCAAGATGGTTCCGTGAAGATGGCGAGTTTTTTTCTCAACCGTGTTTATAGTTTTTCCAGTCTTGCTCAAACAATGGACGAATTCAAGCAATAAATTCCCAATTTAAGCTCACAATGCACCTTTTAAACGCGCGCAAGCGGCTTGAAATGACAGGTATTGTTATCCCCGGGTTATACAGCGTTATCCTCATTCTGCGTCGCTGAAAGTCATCGCTCTTGTAAAGGGCGAAATGTGGACGGAAAGTGGAAGAGTCCCTTCAGTTGTGGTCAAACCTTTGTGGATCACGTACCTACAACTCACGCGGACGAAGAAACAGAGTTAACTAAATTTGACTCCAGAAACACGAGAGGAAAAAAAAATCCTTTTTGCTTTGCTTTCCCCTCCATTCCGGAGGTCCATTCAACTCACTTATAAGGCTGAGTTTTTTTTAGAGGTCTACACACATTTGCAGCACTCTGACGGCAGGTGAGTGCAGAATAAATGAATAGAAAAACAAATCCGTCCAGGAAATTTGTATAAATAACGTGTGGTGTGGGTCTGAGGAGTATATCAACTCAATTATTAGAAACAAGAGGCAGGTGGGCATCCTGTTGTTCTGTGACCTTGCGAATGCATTCGATACCATTGATTGGTAAATATTACTCAGAACAATGGGTTGTGTAGGCATCAGAAACGAAGCATTGAGATGGTTCTCAAGCTTTTTGCCTTCAAAGAACCACCTGTGAATTCCCTGTGTGTAACGTCCCAACGTCACAATTTCTGTTGTTCTATTTCGTTGTTAAGTTTCCTACGTCACTCGTCTTCTTCAAACAAAAATCGTCAACGAGGCGAGAACTTAAAACTTCACATATCCTGTCATAAACCGTGTGAAACTGGCGCCGGCATCACACTCGCCCTCTCAACTCCTGATAATCCGGCGTCATTGTTTTGCCAATCTCTGATGACTGAGAGTGCCCCTAACGGTATATTTATATACACATCCCCACTATCAGAGATTGATACGAAGCTTTCTATCGATCGCTTATTCTATAATTAGCCTCCGTTTCAGGAAAACCTGACAAAAAAACGCTGCAAATTCCCACAATGGTTGGTTACTCCTTAGTGCGAGATTATGGGGGAAACAGTGAGTGTCCAGGGTTCATTTCAATCGATTCAGTATCCAAATTAACTGAGGAATGATACCCGCATGACAGTGCTCTATGAACAATCTTTAAACATGTTAAAAGCAGTTTCAAACAGCCTAAAAAAAACTATTTTTGACCAAGAAAAAAACATTTAAAAAAGTAAAACAGCCCTTTTTGATTGGTATTACTTGAATTATCAACCCATGTTTTCATGCAAAAGGTCAATCTCTCCGATTGTCACAAAATTTTGACAGTTGGCGTTTCATTATCCATTTTGACCGGTGTCTTAATGAACTGGAAACGCTGCAAATTATTCTGCAATCGCTGATCATTCCTTGGAGCTAGAGTATGAGGAAATCCTGGACTCATTCCGATCGATTCAGCGTCAAACATTCAGTGGAGAATGATATCCCACGCGCCTAGTTCCCAATAAACCCTGAATGTCAAGTTTCAAAAATCACTATTTCAACCATTTCCTCCTGCCAATTTTGTGGGCCAACAAGAACCGGAATGAGTTCCTGAACAAATTGGCTGACCAATGGCTAGTTCTGATGGGAGCCTCTTACTGCACCTAGTCATGACAGAGTTGGTTTATTATTTCTGGTATCACCGCGCCGTTTTTCGTAGTGGAAAATTTTCAGAAAATCATAAAATTTCGAGTCCTCTTTCCGACTAGCCAGGTCGGCCAAAATTTGGGGAGGGTATGGGTGACAATGTGTTTTTCGAAACTCGATTCCCAGGACTTTTTGGGAACTAGGCATGTGAGGAATCATTTTCCTCAAAATATTGGCTGCTATATCCATTGAGAGGGGTACCTATGATCAAGTGGGGTAAACGTAAACATATGTTTCCCACAACAATCCAACGACTTCTTACAACATATGACAGAAACTTTGCACGTTTTACATGATATTGCAACAAATCACGTCCATTCATGGTGTTCTTGTTTCAGGATGCCTCGTTCATACCTAAAGAAGAAGCCACCGCTGCCCTAAACTCAAGAAGACCTCGAGAAGACAGATTTTAGGAGTACACATTTGCATAGTGCTTTTAATTGGAATTATTCTTTTTCTAATAAACAGTTTACAATTCTCTACAATTATTTCTGTGCCATTAGACTCTTAAATTTGAAAATTTAGCCAATGGGAGTTGATTGAAAATGTATTTGGGGGAAACGTAAACAGCGGATTGGGGTAATTGTAAACATCGTTTTTTCCACTCGTAAATGAATTTTTGTCTCTCTATTAGGGTCCATGTAACTGTAAATAGCCCTAGGTAAATTTACCCCTTAGCCTATGGGGTAAATGTAAACAGGCTCTGGTTTCACCCCTTATGTAATAACGGTAAAAAAACATGGTGGGATCTGACAGGCTGTAGTTTCACAAGAAACAATTAGTAAGCGTATTTGGATTTACATTAAGAGTTGAGGAGAATTTTGATACGAAGTATTGAAATTTACATTTACTCCACCTTACCCTACCTGTTGAAATGATTCCTGGACACTCCACACTTGACGTTTTCCCTATACTCTTCCTCTCCAAGGAAATATAAGCCGTTGTGGAAGAATTTGCAGCGTTTTTATCTGAACGTAATGAAACATAATAATATACTGCCAAATTTTGGGGTTAGTCGGAGTGGTTGACCTCTGGCACGATAAAATAGGGTGACTATTTTGGGAATAATAAACGACCATGGTTCACTCCCATCCCCACAAAAAAGATCCTGTGATGGTATAAAGGTAAATTTTATTATATTACACTTGATTTTTAATCATTTAAACAATTGGATTAAAATCTGGGTTGATCTCTCAATTACGGCCCTTCGAAACCTACCAAAAAAGTATTCTATTTGGCCCTCGTTTCTGACTCTTATTTCCTCCCAACTCACCTCGCCTCTTTCTCAAATGAGTAGCGGGGTGCTTAGGAGAGACCAACCACTCTCCTACAGAGAGCATTAATTAACAGTTGACGGAAACCAGCAGCATCATTATATAAACTCCATTCCCCCTCTCCACTCCTCCCACTACTGTATTCCCATCCTCTGAATTTATTTCCTTTTCTGAAGTTTCAAAGGGAAAATTTCCCTTTAATTAGCTCTCAAGAAATTAAGGCCGAGCAGGCCAATTCATGCGCATCGCGCGACGTTCGATGGGAATTTCCAATGAAACGTCGGTGGCCTTTTTATGGACCAAAGTGAAACAGAATTTATTCGCTAACTCAACATGAAGTGTGTTTGAGTAGTGGAAAACCTGAGGGGGTCTCGTGAGCCTTGGATCAAGTGGTCTATACAGTTTATGGCGGCGTGAATGCAGCAACCTAGTGCTCCTCCCGACATTACACTTCTGGCAACCTCTCAAACATGGTAGGGGAAACCCTCAACTTCTAGAACATTCCACTTCCGACGCACTTATTTGCAAATCCCCATCCGAAGTTATAGAGCAGTATCATAATATGATGTACTATACGAGCACAGTTCCCCGAGGCATTTCCCGCTATACCCAGTCATCACACTATCGTAATATTGCTGATGAATGAAGAGGGTTGGGATCTAATTAGCACACTCCTTTGAGGAAGTTGCGAAGATGAAAGTTCCTACAGTGAACGCTGTAAAGACGAATTGATAATACAAAATACATAATACAATAAAATTGGAATATGGTTTAAAATATTCAACTCCCTATCAATACGTCCTCCGTCAGTGGCAACTCAAACTGAAATATCGACTGATCTTCTCTCCTATAATCACAATAAAATTGAAAAATCACAGGGGTTGGTTATTCCTCGAACAGGGAGACTCATTTCGTCAAAGAGGATAAAATGGGGAAGCAGTGGGTGTGGTGGGTCCTGGACCCTTTCCAATCGATTCGGGGTCGACAATTTAGTGGAAAACGATACCCCACACGCCTAGGTACCAGAAATCTCGAAAACACACACTCGAAATGGGACTCCCCCCAGATTCTTCTCAGCTAATGATATACCCACAGAAGTGAAGCTCAAGGTGTTCAACGCTGTGACGATGGCTACAGTATGTTATGGTGCTCAATTCTGGGGGTACTCGATGTACGAAGAGGTGGAGAAAGTGAAACGATGTTGCCTAAAGAAGCTCCTACGTTTACCAATGAACTCCCCCAATTATATAGTTTATAATGAGATGAAGCAAGAGCCAGTCTTTTTGAGTACTTTACGGCTGAATGCGGACTACCTCGCCAGGGTACTCGGGCTGCCGGACGGCAGATTCAGTAAAATTACTGCTCTTGAGATGATAAGGGAGGGAGTCGGCTGGGTGGCGTAGTGGTTAAGAATGTTCACTCGCTTTCTTGATTCCGCGCCCATTAATCAATTTGACCCATCGAAGAGAGAACAAGGAGCGTTCTGACAGGCCAGAAGCAGTGCTTCCTTGACTCCCTCCGCCAGAAAGCGGGAGCTGCGCAATTCCACCTATTGTACCAGCATCTCGACCTGGATGTGGATTATATCAGGACCTCATCGCAGTACGAAGCCATGGTTGTAATGCGATGCCGCGGGGAACTCCTGAACCTCAACTGGCAGCCTTGGATTCGGGACAGAATCTATCTTTGCTCCCTGTGCAACCTTGGTGTTGATGAAACAACGGAACATTTTCTGGCGGAGTGTCCAATATTGGGATACGTGCGGATCAGATGTTTTGGCAAGGCTTCGCTGACCCGGGAGGAGCTGATTGAGGTCCTGAATGGCCCGGACTGGTCTGGTCTTTGCTCCTACTATCGCGAGGCCTGGCGATATAGGAATTTTCTTGTTTCCGAATTTAACCATAATAGGTAGAAAAATTTTTAATCGATGCCCGTCCAATGGTCCCTCTGTAATTTTAGTTCCGCGCCTTTATTCACTATTTATTTGTATGTACACTATATATTTTTCTTTCGTCCTGAGTGTAGTCAGAATGAATAAACTATTAACTTAACAAAAGATTACTATTTATTATTATTACTAAGATCATAGGAAATACGAGTAAGACGGCCTCCGCTGACGGCCTTGTGAGTTATATTGTGATATATTGTTATTCAGTAAATAAACATGTTATTCATTCATTCATTCATTCATTCATTCACTCGAAATGGGTAGATAGGCACCCATTATGACCCATAACCTCATCCAGAGGGTGCCAATTGTTTCCAGACCCATTTCATTGGATTCAACGTCCAATGTTCAATCGAAAATGATACCCCATCCGCGCGCATTCATTACTGTTAAATGGATGCAGTTGACCGAAATCGGTGAAAATGCTGCAAATTTATTCACGGGGGTTGGTTATTCCTCGGACCAGGCGTGTGGAGTCTAATTTAAATCGATTCAGCGTCCATAACTGCTTCTGGTGAGCGTCAATCATTTCGGGACCCGTCTCATTCAATTCAGCGTCCCATGTTCAGTGGAAAATGATACCCTACACGCATAGGTACGAGAAATCTCGAAAACACATATTCAAAATGAGTAAGATAGGTACACATTTTGACCCATGACCTCTTCGGGTGGGCACCGATCTTCCCGAAACCCGTCTTATTGGAATCACCGTTCAAAATTCAATCGAAAATGATACCCCACACGCATTGATTGCCGGACAGCTCGAAAATCCATCTTTCGAAAATCTTTCCAAATTCGGTCCGACCGGGCTGAAAAGTTTCAAGTACCAAATAGAGCCAGGTACGTTTCCCTGACCAAAATTTCAGATTTTCAGAAATTTTTTACTACAAAAATAGGCGTACGGCGGACGGACATTTGACATTTCTGATCTAGACACTTAGAAACGCTCAGAATAACATTTTGGGCCGAATCAGAGAGATTGATTTTTTGCAGCAAAAGATAGGTTGATTATTCAAGGAATAACCAACCAAAACGCTGCAAATTCTTCCACAGGGGTTGGTTATTCCTCAGACCAGGAGGATGGAGACTCATTCCAATCGATTCAGCGTCCAAAATTTAGTGGAAAATGATACCCCACGCGCTTAGGTACCAGAAACCTCGAAAACGCTCATTCGAAATGGGTAGATAGAGACCAATAACCTCTTCCGGGATCATTCTGGGACTCATCTCATTGGATTTAGCGTGGAGGTTATGCTACGAAAGGAATCTCTGCGACAAGAAACGTGCAAATTCAGAGACAAACATTCGACAACTAAAAACACGTGTTATTCCAAAATGAATAATTTATTGAAAAACGGCCTCCCGTCGGGGTAATTTGTTTTCTACTCAGTCCTGGTAAAGTTTGTCCATATTAAGGATCAGGAAATGTAACATCGATCGATGATGAATGAAAGGTGCAGCTGGGAAGTGCCGGAATAGGCTCTGCGGAGATCACCCTCGACAAACTTCACCAACTTCCGTAATGAACTGTCACCGCTCTTTTGCTCGTGTATCAAAGAACAGCTACAAAAAGAGAAAGAAAAAAGTTTGCGATAAAACAAACTCAAATTTTTTTTCGAAAAAAAAAAAAAATTATTTGCTATGCTACGTCAGTCATTTATTATGCTCATCGATCTTCCTCGCGAACTTCGACGAATCTATTCAGCACTCCACCAACGGTTTTGATTTATTTTAGATCTGTTCAGTAGACCAAAACCTAACTCCAACGTGTCAGAGTTGAAGCTTTGTGAATAGGTATCATTGTAAAATGCTCCTTAATTCAGTATAAATATTCTGACAAATTCTGCACACATCATTCAACACCCCAATCTTTCCGCAACCAGTAAAAGTGACGGTAACTTTTCAGGGAGATGTGATTTTGTTTTGATTTATTTATTATGACCGTTGCGCTTACATGTAGCCTCATTATTATATGCGTGTTTTAATTTGAGCAAATAAGCCCGTATTATCCAAAGTGAACATATAATCAACGACAATGCGAGAAAGGGTCATAACGTGTATTTCGAAAAATGGATTCTCACAATTTTTGGTCCGATGAGACGGGTCCCGGAACGATTGACACCCACTGGATGAGGTTATGGGTTCAAAATGGGAATATATTACCCATTTTGAACATGTGTTTTCGAGATTTCTGGTACCTAGGCGTGTGGGGTATCATTTTCCACTAAATTTTGGACGCTGAATCCAATGAAGTGGGTCCAAGAACGATTGGCGCCCACTGGAAGAAGTTATGGGTTAAAATGGGTATCTACCTAACCATTTTGATTATGTGTTTTCGAGATTTCTGGTCTCTAGGCGTGTGGCGTATCATTTTTCACTAAATTTTGGACGCTTAATCCAATAAGATGGGTTCCGGAATGATTGGCGCCAACTGGAAGAGGTTATAGACGCTGAATCGATTGAAATGAGTCTTAGCTGGTCCTAGGGATCCGAGTAATGACCAATCCCTGCGGTTTATCAGATATTGTCGAAACATGTATACCACCTTAACCTTGAATTTGCAGCGTTTTTTGATATAGACACCTAAAAAGATGTCCCATATTATTTATTATCAGTTGGCAACACTGGCCATTACAGCTGTTCAATGTGAGACTACAAATACAAGTCAGTTCAGGTTTATGCGTAAAGGCTACGTTTACTCTTTTTCACCATTATCCAATTTTATTTCATTCATCATTAATTTATTACAATTGGCGACGAGGAAAACTTTTTTTTTACACAAGTTTGTGCATCTACGGAAGGCCCGAGGTGTTTATTTATTCATTTTATTTATTTTTCGTGAAAATGGCCCATCCAGCCGCGAAGACCACGCCATCGACCGCAGCAACCTCGGCGACAGTCACCGGTTTCCCGACGGAAGAGTTCCTAAGGTACCTTTCGAGAGGACCAGCAGTTGGTGAGTTACCGTCTTTTGACGTGGGAGATAAGTGGTCAACATTTATTGAACGCTTGGACCAATATTTCACGGGAAACTTTATCCAAGGAACACGCCGTGTTTGCTTACTTCTCACGGCAATAAGCCCTACGGTCTATGAGGTTTTGCGAGAATTATGCCACCCAGAACTCCCAAAGACGAAGGACTTTGACCAATTGACAGAATTACTCGCAAACCAGTACTCGCCAAAGATATCAGTGTGGCGAAACCGAATAACATTCGACACTCTGAGGCAAGACCAAGGGGAATCTGCAAGCAATTGGTTTGTCAGAATAAAAAAATTTTCGATGGACTGCGAGTTCGGATCACAGCTGGACGCATTCGTCAAGTACAAGTTTGTGACCGGCCTCCGAAAAGGCTCGATTTTGGACCGACTTTGCGAAGAGGATTCTTCGAAAACGTTGAAGGAAGTGGTTGAGATAGCAGTGAAGAAAGAATCATCGTCACCCTCCCACGAGCAAGGCGCCGCCCTCAACACAATCCGAACGGCTCGGAATACTCAGCACAGGAAGACGACGAGCCAAGGACCTACCACTACGCCAGGAAGAGTACCGGACGTCAGACGCCCAGGGCGGGTGCCGACAAAGCCGAAAACTCCCGACCGGCTACTGGAAAGGGTTCTCTAAAGCAAGTCCTTTGTTTTGCCTGTAATAAGCCATCACATGACTTTCGAAATGAGGAAACCTCCAAAATTTTATCGTGGAGCACTCCAAAAGGCATTTACCGGGTACATCGGTTACCGTATGGCACGAAACCGGCGTGCAAAATTTTTCAACGAGAAGTAGAAAAGACTCTACAAGGTTGTGAGGGAACTACAAACCTACTAGACGACATTATTGTTTCCGGTAAAACGTTAGCAGATCATAACTCTAACCTGGTAAAAGTGTTACACAGACTGCGAGAAGCGGGTTTCAGATTGAATAAAAGCAAATGTGAATTTGCTCAATCACAAATAAAATATTTAGGCCATTTAATTGATAGAGAGGGTCTTCATAAAGATAAAGAAAAAGTTAGAGCAATTAGAGAAGCTCCACCTCCAAAATCTGTGACTGAGGTGAGGGCATTTGTTGGAATGATTGCATATCATGGTAGATTCATTCCCCAATTAGCGACTATTTTGCAACCTCTTTATAAATTACTCAAAAAGGGAGTAAAATTTGATTTTGACTCACAATGTTTGGAAGCATTTAACAAAGCTAAGAAGGCTATTTCGACAGAGCAATCCTTAGTTCACTTTAATCCAGACTTACCCTTGATTTTGGAATGCGACGCATCCAATTATGGTGTCGGAGCAATATTGCTCCATAAATTTCCCAACGGTGAGGAGAAACCTGTGAGTTTTGCCTCTAGAGTCCTTAATACAGCAGAATCGAGGTACGCTGTCCTCCACAAGGAAGCGTTAGCCATATATTTTGGTTCGAAAAAGTTTTACGAATATTTAATGGGACGACCGTTCACAATTCGCACGGATCACAAGCCTTTATTAGGTTTATTGGGAGAAAGGAAAGGTATACCGCAAATGGCAGCAGGTAGACTTCAACGTTGGGCTACGTTTTTGTCTAATTTTGATTATAAATTAGAATATATTAAGGGAGAAAAGAATAGGGCAGACGTTCTTTCCCGCCTGCCAGTGAAGGACACATTAAAATTTGAAAGGGAGAATCAAACCTACTTGAACTTTGTAGAGGAATTTATACCTGTAAGCTACCAGCAAATCAAATTGGAAACAAGTAGGGATGAACACCTTAGTAAAGTTCATCATTTTATTCGAGATGGTTGGCCAGAGTCTACGGAAGATGTTGAGCTGAGACCATATTTTAGTAGGAAACAAGAGCTATGGATAGAGGAAGGAATAATATTGTGGGGATACAGAGTTATTATACCTCCTAAATACCGTTTTCAAATTTTGAAGGAGCTGCATGGTTCCCATCTAGGTATATCAAAAATGAAGGCCATGTCTCGCTCTTATTTTTGGTGGCCTAATTTAGATCAAGACATCACAAATATGTGTAAAAATTGCAAGTTTTGTCTAGAATTACGACCTGAGCCCCCTAAAACATTAATTGGCAAATGGCCTGAAACATCAAAACCATTTGAAAGGGTACATTTAGATTTCGCAGGACCAGTATTCAACAACAAAATGTTTCTAATAATGATTGACTCATACACCAAATGGCCGGAAGTCTTTGAAGTTCCTAAAGCAGATACTCACCACACATTAGTAAAGCTACGTGAAGTACTAGCTAGGTTTGGTTTGCCAAAGACACTTGTCACGGACAACGATTCCACTTTTACTTCCCAGATGTTCGAAGATTTTTGTAAAACAAATGGCATTACCCACCTTACATCACCACCGTATCATCCAGCTAGCAATGGGGCAGCTGAGAATTTCGTCAAAACTTTCAAATATTCGTTATCAAAAATGGTGAAAGAGTCAAATGTCTCGACTTTAGAAACAAGACTGCAGAAATTTTTGTTCATTTACAGAAACGCACCTCACAGTATCACTAACACTTCCCCAGCAGAATTAATGTTTAATCGAAAGATTTCGTGCAGATTTGATCAGTTGAGGAAAAGTAAATATAAAAACATAAAACATAACAGTAGATTGATAACCTATACTCAAAATAAAGAATTCCATTTAAATGAAAGAGTGTACGTTCGGGACTACAAACATCCAAATAAGCGGGGATGGATTCCCGCTATAATAGTAGAATCAATTAGCAGAAATGTATTCCTTTGTGAAACGGATGACGGAATAGTCTACAAACGTCATACCGATCAAATCATACCATTAGGACAGTTCTTCAAAATGAAAAACATAGAAGAGACCCCTGCTTGTAAGGACAAAAATGATAACGAGACGGCGAGTATTCTGATACCTGGTTCACACAATAACGTTTCGGTGACGGAAACACCGGAGCAGACGCCAGAGTATGGGTCAACTACACAGAAAACCCCCCGTAAATCCCGGAAGTCATCCATTCAACAACCCGAAACTCCTTTCCAAACCAACATCAATGGCGAAACAAAAAACGCCGAGAATTTCCCACAAATTTCTTCCCCGAAGCAGCCCGAAGACTCCCGTAGCATTGCCATTAATAGGCCTAGAAGGGATATTAAACCACCAGACAGGTTAGCCTATCAGTGAGATTGGGGTAACAAGTGGACATTGATAAGAAGAGTTTAATTTTTATAAATTCCCACCTGATAATAACAGATAAACTTCCGTGAAGTAGGTAAATTTTTTTTTTTTTCATTTGGGTCATGAAACACTCCCGATTCACTGTTGCAACGGCAGGCATTCATGACACCACACAATATATCACGCATTAGACGATCACGATAATTGACACACCTATTTTAGCACGCTGAAAGATGTATTAATTTATATACCTAGTTACATGAACGCGTAGCAGTAGTTATTTCAGCCGGTTAATCAGTAATCCCTAGGATATTTGAGTGTTATCAGAACAGCTAACTGAGGTTGTTGTTCTTCTTTTCATTGAATTCGTTGTCTCGAAAAATCGTCCGCTGCGTCGGACACAGTTGTGTTTCTTTTTTAACTAGGATAATGAATTATTATTATTATTTTTTTTTTTTTTGCCAAATAGATTTTAATATTATTTTAGAGGGGGAAGTGTCCCATATTATTTATTATCAGTTGGCAACACTGGCCATTACAGCTGTTCAATGTGAGACTACAAATACAAGTCAGTTCAGGTTTATGCGTAAAGGCTACGTTTACTCTTTTTCACCATTATCCAATTTTATTTCATTCATCATTAATTTATTACAAAAGACCAAGAAAAAATTGGGCCGAATCAGAGAGATTTTTTGCATGAAAACATAGGTTGATTATTCAAGGAATAACCAACCAAAAATGCTCCTTCATGGGATAGCACAAGTAATAAATATATACTATTCGAGGGGCAGTATTTCCGTTCCTTTAAAGGGCAATGAAGTATGAACTCATACAGAGGCTATAAAAATGATTTACTTGATAAGTACAGGTATACTGTTTACAGCACGTGAACCCAGACGGGAACCCCCACATGGCCTCTTGAATAATATTAGACACATGTAGGTATGTGCTATTATTCCTTCAAGAAAACGTAAGTATCGGAAGTATCAATTAGTTTTCGAAACCACCAATCGCAGTCGTAAGGGTTTATTCCACCCTTCTACAGGAAGCGTGCGGGCACAGATAGATTGAGCCCCAATTACATTTCAAACATCGAAACCGTGAGGGTCGATGAAAAGCAGCATTTAAGGTTATAATGCGAAGGGGGAACTGGATGTTTAGGTTTGGTGGAACTTGATATTACGGCTATGTGTTTATTTAGCCACAAAACTTCATCGCGGTAGAGTAAACAAAAAGAGTTGTTCCAATGCACTGTTATTATCAAGGTAGACCTTTTCGAATGGTTGCAGATGTTAGATTTATCATACAAACGAGGGGAAAACGAGTGGGTGATTTCAAATACGCAGCGTGGAAAAATATTAGGTATGAGGGCGAGTATTCGAAGCCCGATGTTATATAAAGAAATGTAGGTAATCAATGTATCAATACTGTATTCGTATAGCGAATTGTTACGTTCGCGTGATGGAAGAGATGTTCAAGTATTTGAATACTTTTTGAAGGTTTCAAATATCTGAAACGCTACTGAGCCACGAAGATCATGAAAACAGCCGAACATACTCGATTTGAATTTATTCCAACGTTCGAGGTAAGTACGATCGTATTTTCATCAATAATACTTCATTTTTACCCTCATTTTTATATTACCGTGTGCATCATTTCACTGCAATAAGAAAAACGCTGCAAAATATTTCACACAGGTTGGTTACGGGAACGGACCCCTGACCCAAATTTCAGATTTTTTGAAAATGTTCTACTACCACAGTTCTACGGTGTACGGCGGACGGCGGACAGATATTTAAATTTTTTTTTTTTTTTTTTCTTTTTTTTTTTTTTTTTTATTCTAGACACTTTGAAACGCTCAGAAATAATTTTTGGGCCGAATTGGAGGGATTTACTTTTTGCATGAAAACATAGGTTGATTATTCGAGGAATAGGTAAACAACCAAATGTGGGTTCAGTCTCATCGGGCGGCATCAGAGGACGCCACCTGGAGGCCACGGATATTTTTGAAGATACATTTTGATGAATAAAATAATTCCCGTGTAGGTAATTATGCATATCCAGAGACATGGAAGAATGATGAGAATTTCCACAAGAGCGAAATACATCTTGTGTAATGAATGAATAACTTGCTGCGTTTCAAATGTAAAAAAACGTCCTATGAGCGATCCAGTAGCTGAAACCTTAATGGAGGATTTTTTTTTGGCCTAGGACGGGTCGGATGGACATTTTCGGAAATTTGGGGTTTCCACGAGAGGGTGGGCTGAGGGTGAACTATCTGATTGCTGCATATATATGCATATAGCCGATATTATTTATAATTTCATAAAAAATGTAGCGAACTGCTATCAATTAACTCCATTGTACGGTTCGCGTCGAATCAATTTATCCCATGCTCCGTCAAGTTTGAACGTGATTTGTAGCGGAAATTTGAGAAATGTAATAGGGGAGTGGAAATGAGAAAATTTTCAGATGTCGAGTGTGGTGTGCGGGTCAATCAACACCCTAACCTAACCGAGAGCAAATGTGACCGCCAACTTGTCGACGGTATTTTCAATTTCTGACGATTGATCCAATTTATTTAACATTATTTTCGACTTCTATCTCCGGTTCAATCAGAGGTACTTGTTCCAGCTTTCCTATTAGAAGCGGAGTATAATCGAATTTGGGCGTCTTTTCGCCGGGGGAAGGGTTTCCCGAGGGATCGCCGACTTGTCTTGAGCCTTCACCTCAGTAAGCCTCGAAAACTACTGACAGGATTCAATGAGGGATTCGTATTGAGAGACGAAAATACTGTTTAGCGTCATTAAAAAAAATCTAATTGGGTTGTGTAATTCATTTGCTTTGTTATTCTTAATTAAATAATCCACCTGTGTGTTCGTATTAAAGAAAAAAATCCTTTTAACATTAAGTCAAGTAAATAGTACGGCGCTTGACGCCAGATCGCACTGGCGTTCGGAAGTTTCAATGCATTTTTTTTTCATCCATTACCTATGTGACAAACTAGGAAAACTGCAGGAACTATCTTCAAGCTGAATGTTTGAGTCAGATCCGCCCTATCATATTCCGAGTTTCTCCTGCACTCAGAAAATTGGTACCGTGTCCATCCTGCATTTAGGATAAACTCTTAATTAAAACTAATTATAAAAATTGTGATAAATATATTTATGGAATATCACACCTACAGCTGGCCTATTATACCTTCTTCTATGTCCATGGTGAGCAGAGGGAAAAATAAACACATAAACAAATTGTTGAATAAAAAAAAAAAATAAAAAAAATAAAATTGATTTTTGAGATATTTGGTGAGGTAGGAGTGTAGGGTACCATTTTTGACTGAATTATGGACGCTGAATCCAATGAGATGGGTCCCAGAATGATCCCGGAAGAGGTTATGGGTCTCTATCTACCCATTTCGAATGTGTGTTTTCGATATTTCTGGTACCTAGGCGTCTGGGGTATCATTTTCCACTAAAGTTTGGACGCTGAATCGATTGGAATGAGTCTCTATGCGCCTGGTTTTTATGGAAATTCAGATCTGAATGGCCATTTGATACAGCATCAAGTTTCCCACTTGGCAGGCTACGAAACGCTTTCAATGCCGTACTGGTTATCGCTTTTCGACGCGCTTCGTAAACAACTGAGCTCACTCATTTCACGCCTCAACTCGTGATTTGCAATCAATAGATCGGACTTCTACCTTCGGAGAGCGGCGATTGACAACAAACAAGAGATGGTTTGTCGAACCGTTTTATTTTCTCGCCTACGGCCGCACGATGGAGCATTTGCCGGATCGTATTCGATCAGAGAAGTTAAGCAGCATCGAGCGTGGTGACTACTTGGATGGGTGACCGGTCATTCCTCAGTCAGCTGTCCAAGAACTTTTCGTGCTGCCGTAGGCCCGTCTCCACTCAAGGCGGTGAGGCAATGAGAAGCTTTCAGCGAAAAAATGGTCAGAATCACTTCTGACCCAGATTTTTTTTTTCAGACAATCATATTTTGCTATCATCACGTCTTCGTATAAAATCAAAAATATTTTTCACTGTACGATCGCGGAAATTTTACGAAATTATTCATTATACGTACATACGTAGGGAAATATATGAATTCCTCGGTTGTCGCGAATTCACTTATTTATTTTGGGATTGGAATATTAATGTTTCATTAAAAAAAAAAGTCACGAGACCCCACTCAAAAGTCAATCTAACAACACTAACAATAACGGAAAACTCCCCATCAGGCAATGTGCATTTTATAAAAATCTGCAAATTCTTACACACGGGTTGGTTATTCCTCGAATGGGGGAAACAGTGGGTGTGGCGGGTCCCAGACCCATTCCGATCGATTCAGGGTCCAAAATTTAGTGGAATATGATACCCCACACGCCTAGGCACCAGAAATCCTGACACATACAAAATGGGTGGATACATACCCATTTTGACCCATAACTTCTTCCGATGGGTGCCAATCGTTCTGGGACACACATCATTGAATTCAGCGTCCAAAATTTAGTGGAAAATGATACCCCACACGCCTAGGTACCAGAAATCCCGAAAACACATAATCAAATTGGGTAATAAATACCCAATTTGACCCATAACTTCTTCCAGTGGGTTCCAATTGTTCTGGGACCCATTTTATTGGATTCAGCGTCCAAAATTTAGTGGAAAATGACACCCTACTCGCCTAGGTAGCAGAAATCCCGAAAACACATATTCAAAATGGGTAATAAATACCCAATTTGACCCATTACTTCTTCAAGTGGGTGCCAATTGTTCTGGGACCAATTTTATTGGATTCAGCGTCCAAAATTTAGTGGAAAATGACACCCCACTCGCCTAAATCACCCAAAATCTCGAAAATTCATTTTCAAAAAACCCCTACCCCCTCCAAATTTGGTCCGATCGGGCTGAAAAGTTTCGAGGACCCATCTCGGCTGGGAACAGACCCCTGACCCAAATTTCAGATTTTTAGAAAATTTTCTACTACCAAAAACGGCGTGGACAATGGACGGCGGACGGCGTACGGCGGACGGACATTGACCTTTTTTGATCCGGACATCATGAAACGTCCAGAAAAAAATTTTGAGCCGAATCGGAGAGGTTGACCATTATCATGAAAACATAGGTTGATTATTCAAGGAATAATCAACCAAAAACGCTGCAAATTCTTACACAGGGGTTGGTTATTCCTCGGACCAGGCGCATGAAGACTCATTTCTTCAACATGGGGGAAATGGGGAAACAGTGGGTGCGGCGGGTCCCAGACCCATTCCAATCGATTCAGGATCCAAAATTTAGTGGAAAATGATACCCCACACGCCCAGATACCGGAAATCTCGAAAACACATATTCAAAATGGGAAATATATACCCAATTTGACCCATAACTTCTTCCAGTGGGTGCCGATCGTTCTGGGACCCATTTCATTGGATTCAGCGTCCAAAATTCTTCAGCTCCTGGTCTGAGGAATAACCAACCTCTGTAATAGAATTAGCAGCGGTTTTTTGTTTCAGTGGCCGAAATAAGATGGAAACTAACAACGACAGCGAGTTAGAAGCCCATTTAAATGGGCATTATGGCACATACCCATACTCTGTTTAGGCTTTCGAGCCCAAAAGTTTCAGAAAATTTCAAGATAATTCCAACGCATTGGAGTTATGACGACGGATTTTTCGTTTTAATGGAATCTAAACTTCCTAAGTTGAACGCCAAATGTCAATGTTTTGGGCGAATCGGTGAGATCCATCTCAGGGAAAGATGAAAACTAAAACGCTGATAATTCGTCCACAATGGTTGGTTATTGGGAATGATACCCCACACGCCCCCAATTCCCAAAATAGTGGAAAATAATACAACACACGCCATGTTTCCCAAAAACCTTTGAAGCGCAATTTTTAAATAGGTAGGGGTTAGTTCCCGTTTGTCTTAATTTCACCCCCAGTGAGCACCTATCGATCATAAATCTCGAGGGAAATGATCGCCCACATAGACAGGAATGTGCCCGTTTTGACCCATAACCTCCCCAAATTTTAGCTGAGGGGTTTCGAGCAACAACTTTTTTTGTGTACGTTTCTTCATGTCTAGATTGGGGAAAATGGGTACCTACTTGCCTATCTCGAATGTAAGTTTTCGGGATTTTGGGAGACGTAGGCGTGTGGTGTGCCATTTCCCACTAACTGTTGAACGCTGAATCGATTGGAATTAGTCAGGGATACTCCACACTCACTGTTTTCTCCATTTTCCCCATGTTGAAGAAATGAGTCTCCATGCGCCTGGTCCGAAGAACAACCAACCCCCGTGAAAGAAGTTGTAGCGTATTTTGATTTAGACACCACGAAACTACGAGATTTATGACGCTGAATCCACTTGTATTTAAGGGTTAGTTGGAGAGGTATACCCCCATGACCTCAGAGATTACAAAGCTTGATTATTCATGGAATAACCAACCAAAAGGCATGGCAGACTGATAACATGAGTCGCAACAGCAGCGAATGTTTTTGATCTGAATGCAACTTCAAGAACCATCGGCATGGTTGTACTGATTAAACAGTTCTTTCTTGTAAAGCTGTGGAGTACTTGAATATTCTACTAAAACCCATGGCAGGCCATATACTTGATGATATCGTAATCGGAATGCTGATTTCACGCACAATGAATTTGTTCTTCATAGACCCAAATATTTATTATTATGAACTTTATTTGGTTGGGTTACCCCTTGAATTGCAACGATTGGCGGCCACCAGAAGAGGTGATGGGTCAAAATGGGTACCTATCTACCTATTTCAAATGTATGTTTTCGAGATCTCTGGCACCTAGGCGTATGGGGTATCATTTTCCTATAAACTTTGAACGCTGAATCAATTAGAGTTCTTCAATCAATGCTCCTGGTCCGAGGAATAACCAACCCCAGTAAATGAATTTGCAGCGTTTTTTTAATTAAACACTTCCAACCGTGGGCACACAATATGACGTCATCAGGAAATTAATGGGTATCCTCCCGAGCAGTTGAGTAAAAATGTACATTGAATAGAGGTTTTGTTTCAAAGTTTCGAGAATTTTCTTTTCGTCGAAGAACTGTTCAAACTTTGGAACCCTCCAGCAATACCAACAATGAGCAATGTTCTCCTCAATTTAAAATCAGCCAAGAGAAAAGATTTTTTTTCTTTCCTTTTCAACCTCTTCTGAAAGTCAAACTCAATTAAAAAAACATAGCCAGCCTCGCTTAATTCGTTATCCTTTGTCGTTACGTCGTAACTGGAGAATGATGAGCCAACAACTTATTTTAACGCTGTCACTACGATCTCTTGCAGAATATGACATCGAATCACTCGACGGCTTGGAGGCGAAAATGGAATCTATGTGGGGGAATACCGCATTATTTGGACCAGCGACTCTTTGAGCTAGACGGGCGAAGTGCATTGTGCACGCGAAATCTTTTTTCCTTGAAACGTAACCTGAGAACTGGCGATACAACCCGTAAGAGAATAAAACTAAGGAGATAGAAATCCGAATTCAGAGAGCATTCCGAATGAGTTACTTTCACAAACAACCGGGTGCACCTCTTAGGAACTATACTGTGCTCATCCATATTGAATGAGAAAACAGGGACAGCTTCAACTGATGTGACCGAGTCGTTTTCTCTCAGCTAAAACATACTAACGTTTCCTTTTGAGCTAAGAGAACTCATGAACACTATAATAATCTGTCCATGAAAGTCGGTGACGTTACGTGTTTGCTAAACAGCAAAAGAAAACGTGTCCCAATTTAGTGATACCTCACACGCTTAGTTCCCAATAACACCCAAAGTTACCAGGGGGGAAGGGGGGGGGGGGTCAACCTCACCTTCAACATTTAAGTTTGATATTCCTTGAATAATCAACCTATGTTAGAAAATTTTCTAAAAATCTGAAATTTGGGTCAGGGGTCTGTTTCCGGTCTAGGACGGTCCTCCAAGCTTTTCAGCCCGATCGGACCAAATTTGGGCGGGGTAGGGGTCAAAATGTGTTTTTTGAAAAATGGATTTTCGAGATTTTGGGCGATCTAGGCGAGTGGGGTATCATCTTCCACTAAATCTTGGACGCTGAATCCAATGAAGTGGGTCCCAGAACGATTGGCACCCACTGGAAGATGTTATGGGTGAAAATGGGTATCTATTACCCATATTGAATATGCGTTTTCGAGATTTCCGGTACCTGGGCGTGTGGGGTATCATTTTCCACTAAATTTTGGATCCTGAATCGATTGGAATGGGTCTGGGACCCGCCACACCCACTGTATTCCCCATTTCCCCCATGTTGAAGAAATGAGTCTCCATGCGCCTGGTCCGAGGAATAACCAACCCGTGTGTAAGAATTTGCAGCGTTTTTAGTATAGGTACGTTTCATCATGTTTAGTACAAACAAAAGGTAAAATCCGAGCAAAATAACACATGATGTATCGTGTTTGACTCCACAAAACCATGAAGCTTATAATAATTTTGTAGAGGAAGTGAAATACTGTAGAATACATTCTTGCTAGATCTCAAATTTGCAAGAAACTGCCGACATTTTTTTATTCAATTGCGTAACTGTCCTCAAATCAGCACGTTGATTGAACAAAAATATTGATGCTATGTAAATTTCATGAGAATAATTCAGCCTATTTAGATATCTTCCTTTTTTTATTTAAATTCAGGTGTTTATAATAATTTTTAACAGAACTCATCGTGAGGGATGAATTCCGTTCTTATTTTCAATTCTATTCTTCAACAAGTAGCGAGGCTTTTAGCCCGAGTTCAATTCACGAAAGCGTCTGAGTAAAAGGTTAAGTGGAAGCTCTTTAAAATTGGCATCCATTTCCCTTATCGATTATTATTTACCCATACAGATGAAGATTGGCGGAATGGTACGCCAGGGGTAGGGGCATTCATGGAAGGCAGTGATGGAGAACCATTTCAGTGGTAGATATGATCCTGTGGTGGTGGGAGAGAGGGGGTGCAGGGTGGAGTATGAGGTACGTTTGGAATTCGGTCAGCCATCTCAGTCATCGTCTTTATTAGAAGAGCGGAATTCCTCCTATCCCGCCCTGTCACCTCAACTTCTCATCCGTGTCATTTCAAATGGTTCAACGTGAATTCGCTCGACTTTATACGTATTTTCCCGTGTTCTCCAAGTCAGAAGTGACAAGAAAATAACTTGAGAGTTCGTAATTTCCTATGATCAACAAGATGCCGGTTATTGTACAATGGTTTACTGTTCTAAGAGAACCTGAATCCTGTATAGAAAGACTTCAGAATAGGTAATTCAGCAAAAAATGTAACGCTGCAAATTTTTCTACAATAGTTGATTATTCCTTAGAGCAAGAGAATGGAGGAGTGAGCATCCATTACATATTCCTATAGGTAGGCAGGTACCCATATTGATCCATGGTACATGGATGATGGTAAATGGTAACAGATACCTAGAGGAGGGGTTATAGAGGGCCCCAAGCGCCTGGTGACTTGTTGTGCATCTCTTAGGTGTCCCATTCTTTTAGTCCATAAACAGCCCTAGTCCCCTGATAAGGGTTGTTAGGTTGTGGACTAACTTTTTGTAGGGTATGGTTCTCATTTGTGTTCCAAAGAGGGTGTCTCTGCGGGATGTTAGTGCTGGGCACTCAAAATTATGTGAGTTGTAGTTTCGCCTACTATCGCTTTTAGGTCGCCGCGTTTAAGCCTGAGTAGGTCCTTGGCGAGTGATGGATGGGGGTTTGCCACCATACGCTTACTGTGTACATGTCCCTCAATAATCCGCCATCTGTCGGTGTGGTTTTGTACGTCCACTCCTTGAAGGCAGCTCTGAAGGAACTTTTGGGCAAGCCTGCAGCCGGCTCTGGGCCCACGAAGGGTGTTTTGGAGCCCCTCCTGGCAAGCTCATCGGCTTTTTCGTTGCCCTCAATTCCCCTGTGCCCTGCCACCCACTCAAGGGACACTGTAATGCGGGCTGCTAGAGTACAGAGAGTCTGTTCACAGTCCTTCACCACCTTAGATGGGATGCTAGGTGCTGTGAGTGCTTTAATCGACGCCTGGCTGTCAGAGAGAATGCGGAGGTGTGCATTAGTATGTCCTCTCCTCAGACTCTCCAGGGCACATGCATTGATCGCCAGAATTTCGGCCTGGAAAATGGTGGTGTACTTCCCTAATGGTGTGGAGTATAGCCACCTAGGTTTGATCCCCATACACCCCATCACCTATCCCTGTTTCAATTCTGGACTCATCAGTGTACCAGATCAGGTCGCTGGGACAGCACTGTATGCCCCTTTGCCCCGCTGAAGTCATTGACTTATATCGGTGGGGTTCGGAGGGAGTTTTGGGCATGACATCAGCCACCATACGTAGTAGGGGTGTGTTTATCTCTCTCGGAATTTCCCATGGGGGGTTTCCACGTGGTCGTGAGTTCTATCAACTTTCTGGGAGTCCTCATTTCCACATCTGGGCTCTTCTCAGCTCACGCGAAGCTGGCTGCTTGAAAGGGGATTGCTGCATATAAGACCACATGGTCTATTGTCTTCGCGGGGTCTCTTCAACTCTATGATCGCATCCACCGCTCTGTTCACCTGCGAGACATGGTCATTCTGTCAGGCTGACGTGCTTGAGCGGATTCAAATGAGGGTGTTAGAGGCCCCTTTGGGGCCTTGGATGGTGAACGCCGGACTGCTTGGTCCAAACTGAGCTCGGTCTCCCACAGCTGAAACTCTTAATAGCCAGATATATGTTTGGTTGGTGGACGAGGCTGATGAGGACGGGTGGCTACAGACTCCCCATGATATGTTTCAACCACCTAGTGGTACTCTCTGCTTGCCTGAATGACCACAGATACAACTGGGTACTACAGATGGGGAGTTTTTTTGAGCCAGTATCCTCTTGATGAAGAGCGGGTGTTCAAGGTTAAAGTAGGAAGCATACTGTTCTATGAAGGCGTTTGGATTTCTCGGGGGAAAGTTGTACATGGAGCAATCAGCAATCTGCGCATCTACCTCCCTAAATTTCTTCTCAAGGGTTTTAAAAAAAAAGTGCTCTTCAACTCCTTCAGACATTCTGCAGTTGCCACAATACTGGAACGCTGGGAATGATGTAGCCGCATCACCGTTGACACTAGCACCTTTTCTAGGGCTCAATCGTGTCAGGTCTGTAATCTTGGTTTACCTGACACAGTTCGGCACCTCATCATGGAATGCGTCGTCCTTCGAGCTGAACTCAGCAGATTTCTGGTTCATACCACTCCCAGCATGGAATGATTCACTGAAGTGTGTGCCATGGCTTCGCCCCTAAGACTTTTAAGCTTCCTAAGGAGCGTCTTCCACTTGCGAATGTGCGCACGTGCTATAAAAAAATTCCTCGGAGAATTATATGTGTTCCTTGTTTTTCTTTACATTTCTCGGCATTTTATTTCGTTTACGAGGCATACGTTTCTCACCATGATATTTTCTCTTATACCAATTTGTTTTCCAACCTCGTAACGGCTTTAGGGTGCATTACAAATAAAACTCTCTATTCTATTATATTCTTCTTTCACCTGCAAGACCTGCTGTGTTAGGAAGCTGAGATTATTGTACCGTCAGATTAATGAGCGAGCGAGATCCCCTTCCGAAAAACCAGAGACCCACGACAACAACGAAGCATCAACCGCTTTAGGGTGAATCGATCTCGTGACAGAGATTGAATACAGTCGAGCTTTAGGGGGGTACAGGTATGCAGTCGGATGAGTAGATAGGGGATAGCTATGCTGGCGTTGTAGCGATACTGACAGGAGATGTACACAGCACGGGTTTGAAACGGGAGGGAGGCACTGACAGCCTTTGATTGCCCGTGGAAAGCACTCGAATGATACGAGCCGGCAAGAAATGGAGATTGTAGACGGTGATCGATTCACTACTTCCTACTCGAGGCAGGTGAAGCGGAGTACAAATAATGAGCTTACCAATGTCCGAATACAGGCACACGAGAACCATCGCAGCGCTGATGCATGCATTGCCCTTCAACCAAAGTTGGGCACACTCCTTTCGATACCCTCCAACATTCTCGGAACCACTGAAATATCCACGTTCTCTTTGACCAATCCCGAGTAGAGTAGAACTCCAAAATATGAGTTCGGAATGAAAACCGATGCACATGACAGCATGGAAAAGACGGGATCAACGCCGGTTCCTTCGTTCTCTTACGTGGACATAATTCAACCTTAAACTGTTTCGAAACAAATTATATCTAGCTACTTAATAAGTTGCAACAAGTAACCCCCCCCCCCCCCCACACACACACACACACACACACAAACTACATTCGCCCATCCACATCTGAACATAATGATATTTGGTGAGGGTAAAGTTTGATCATTGGGAAAAGACACCTTTGTTTAGATTCCAATGTATTCGTAACAACAGTAATGATACCTACCTATGTGAGGTATCATTTTTCACCATATCCACGCATGCAAGAGAGGTTTTGAGCACATAATTTTTTTGTGTACTTTTTTTTATACTTCTTGATCAGAACAATTGGGAAAATCCACTTTTGAAATAGGTTGGTAGGTACCCGTTTTGACCCATAACCTCTTCCTGTAGGTGCCAATCGTTCTGGGATCCATTTCATTGGATTCAGCGTCCAAGATTTAGCGGAAAATAATACCCCATACGCCTAGATCGCCAAAAACCCCGAAAATCCATTTTTTAAATTCTTACACAGGGGTTGTTAATTCCTCGGATAATCTTATCTATCCATAACCTCATCTAGAGGGCGCTAATCGTTTCGAGACCAATTTTATTATGTTCAGCATCCAAAATTTAGTGGAAAATTATACCTCGCTCGCCAAAAGTCTCGAAAATCCATTTTTCAAAAAACACATTTTGGCAGAAAATAGTCGCTTGTTGGCAGCGAAATAAGTCTTCACGAAACAACCGAATTTCGCGAAATTTTAATAAGAGGGGCAAAATTATTGAAGAGTTCAATAGAGAGCCGATCTACATCGTAATTCAGATGCAGCGTTGAACAATAAACTTTTGTGGAAGACTCAGCTGAGTAAAATAACAGGATAACAGACTCACATACAGGAGATCAAGTCTGTCGTATCTCGTAGTTATTGATTGTTGTGTAACGAGCGTAACGAAAGCCTGTTATCGTCAGTTATTTCTGAATCCCACATCAGATATTAATTTGCTCATTTGAGAGGAGAATAATGTTAAATTCACGGACGACCTTGTTCATAACGAACGTTTGAAGTTGAAACGACGTATGACGTGAGCACTCTATCTTCAATCAAATTTATTATCGAAAGTAACGTGAACTGAATGCTTTTTGGATCCCGGTGAAACAGCCCTCCTCCGATGGGAATTAGCTGTTTGAAGGAGGCAGGAAAGAAGAGGTTTATTATTGATCGTCGCCGTGTTATAATGATGAGTAAAGATGTTTTTGCACTTAAGGCGTACTTGCTTCTTTTGATTCAATTGTCTCACTGTCAAGTAGAATATTATACACCATCTTATCACCTTCCGGCAACAGGGAAGGGGGGGTGGGGGGCAACAGACAGTTCGCCTAAGCTATACGAGTAGAATGATAAATTAAATAAAACGGAAAAAAATTATTGTCGACAGCGGGAAATTGAGATTAGCCGGGATTCTCACAAGAAATTCAGTAGAAATTACGAAGAACGCGAGGAGTGATTAAACAATTAGAATTGCCTTATTTTAAATGGCGATTCGAAAATAATAATAATAATTTGTTAATCCAGTCGTCTTCCATTCATTGCTATTCGAACGATTAAATAACACGATTTAACTTTAGTTCCAAACCTTCCAAGGAATTCAGGCTTAAAACTACTAAGCTAAATTTGACACAGCATTCACCGCGCTTCATCATTTCCTGGAAACGTGGCTAACACTATGCAGAGGAAGGAGCAGGGTCTTCTGGATTCCAAACAAGATCGTTGGAGGACAGCCGTCGGAAAAAACGCAGCAAATTCTTTCACACGGGTCAGTTATTCCTTGGACCAGGCGCATGGAGACTCATTTCTTCAACATGGGGAAAATAGGGGAAACAGTGGGTGTGTCGGGTCCCGGACCCATTTCATTGGATTCAGCGTCCAAAATTTAGTGGAAAATAATACCCCACACGCCTAGGTATCAGAAATCTAGAAAACGCATGATCAAAATGGATAGATAGATAGATTATTCAATGAATAACCAACCAAAATGGACTGACTGGCATCTACTCGTCAGAAGCGGTTACCACGTAACATGGCTGTACCGACAGGCTCGGATGGACTTCAAATTCTAACTTATTTTCCTGGAATAACGAACATTCTAAGCGGCAACAAATTAGAGCATTTCTGCGTAATGAATAATATAATTGTAAAACCCTACCAAAATTGACAATAAATAGACATTTATACATGAATAACTGACCTAATAACTTACTAATAATAACAGCTAAGTAAAACATGAAAAAAATAAATAATACCGTCTCGGCGGCAACCCCCGTAGCGCACCATAAGGGCGCTGTATACAGTATTATTTCATTCATTCGATCAATTTAACAGTAAAGCCACCACATCGTGAACTAGTCGTCTAAAAATGTTTCCGTCAAATCAAGAGAATGCATCACATTTGCAACAACAAAAAATTTTCCTACTTATTCACTTTTCGATGATAATGAGAATATTCTTTCGTCTTGAATTGAAACGAATGATCGTATTTTTTGCAAGGTATCTTCATGTAGGAGTGAAAAAAAATTGAATGGATGATTGGGAATGTGATATATCGCAGTTTGGGTGATCTGTCGTCCTTTGCCTCGCGTACCCTCAGAACAGCAGTTGATACATTGGAAAGACGGCGTACCAAGTTTTTTGTCATGAATGTTCTTATCATTTCAAATCGGTTACAAATAAGTAATTCTATCCAATATACGAATATGTCATTTTTTGAGTGAAAGTCGTTTCAACGAGATCATTTCACAAAACGTGCTTAATTGTATTTTACTTTACAAAAAGTGAAAGGAATAATTATTGTTTTAATTCAGGTGAAACACCCTCTGTAACATGAATGTTTCCCCGTAACTGCCAATGGTTTTTTCAATGTAGTGCTTGTAAATGGCGTACTTACTACATTAGATTTAGAAATCTAAACAAAATTGTAGGATAGGTCAGGAAATTGATTTACTAAATTAGATGTTCAAATATATGCGTGGCGGAACCGGTGGAGTTAAATGAGATATTTCACTTCTTTGTGAAAAAATTGAGTGATTTTAAATGTAAACAAATACCGCAAAATTGTTCTTAATTTATATTATTTGGTATTTTCCTGGAAAATGGCGTGGGAAATGTTGAGTTTAACTGACCTTGCGAGGGGTTGAAATGTTGCAGCAGGATGATCGCGATGCAAAGATACTTCGACATCGCGACGTAAAGTGGCGGGGGTGAAGGCCGTGCGGCGAGACTCACCCTCCCGAGGACCCACCAGGCGGAGAATGACTGTCGAGAACCGCTGCCTATCAAGCCGAAAGGAGCATGAGCTGTGCACCACCCTCACCCCTCCACCGCCCAAACCCTCCGCCGCCCCCAATGCTCTTTCGGAAGGACCCGTCTCCTCCTACCCACCCTACCCTCACCCTCTTCTTCCTCGTTCTCCACCAAAACATCTCCTCACCTCCGCCGCTTGCTCCACCAATGATCAGCCGTATCTTTACGTCCTCGACTTTTCCTATCCTCCAAGTAATTACAAAGCAGCCGAACGAAGTTGGAGTTGAAGGAACGAACCATCGTCAACGCGATGATATTGGTTTTCCTTGCTTCCTTTTCCTTACTCTTGCTTGACTAACGTTGATATTTTCAAACATAAAGCAGAATGCCCAGCATTTTGTCAACTTGAACCTTTTTTGGCGTAAAATGAACGAGAGAGTAGAGTATAGCAGATCGGAAAACAAAAATCATCGTCTCCAATCATATAATTTATATTCAATGCCTCAGTTCAAAATCATAATCTACTCAACCCATTAGGGCCCTAACTCTTATTCGAACAATTTTAATGGAACTTGGTGCACTTAATATCAAGTGTAGTGACACTAACTGTCAGAAGTCATGGGAGGTCAACCAAAGTTTGACAGTATACCTACGTTTCACGATGTTTTGATCAGCAAAATCAAAATGTCCGCCCACGCCGTTTTTGGTAGTTTACGATTTTCAAAAATTTCCTTAAATCTCATAAATGTCTATTTGAAATAAAGTCTAAAAAATTAGATAGTCTAAAATGATACCCCACACGCCTAGATCGCCGGAAATCTCAAAAATCCATTTTTCAAAATACACATTTTGACCCCTACCCCGCCCAAATTTGTTCCGATCGGGCTGAAAATTTTCGAAAACTAACTAGAGCCAGGAACGCGTCCCTGACCCAAATTTCAGATTTTTAGAAAATTTTCTACTGCCATAATCGGCGTGGACGGCGTACGGCGTAATTATGATATAGATAGATTATGATAAATAGACACTTTGAAACGTCCAGAAAAAAATGTTCGGCCGAATCGGTGAGATTGACTTTTTGCATGATAAACAGTTAAAGAAGGAAGGGTAACCTTACAACATATTTACATGGAACATGCAACATGAAACTAAAGTTTAAAACACAAACTACAAATTTATTCACAGAGGTTAGTTATTCTTTGGACCATGGTTCAAAATGGGTATCTATCAATTCTGAATGTGATTTTTGTGATTTCTGGTACCTAGGCGTGTGGGGTATCATTTTCCACTAAACTTTGGACTTGAACCGATTGGAATGAGTCACCATGCGCCTGCCAATGTTGATTTGACAAATATTTCTGTAAATTGGGCTCGTTCCCGTGTGAAAATAAATAATATAAACCGCTGGGATTTTAGGAAGAGACATGCCTGGAATAGAAGGAAGAAATGAAAAAAATTCAATTTCGCTACCACCAACAAAATCTGATTCATCTTCACTAAATTCAAATCCATGTTGTCCACCATAGCCTGTCCAGACCTCCAACAAACGGGGAATATTTTGATCAAAACAAGAAACATACCATCACCAACTGTTCTCCCCAACCTCTTGGTGTTTCTGGTATGGGGATGGAAAAATGGGACTGTAGTGTTTTTGCCATTTTTAATGTACTTTCTTGAATAAACAGCCTTTTCAAAGTGAAGAAAAGTTTGCCATTTTTAATACCTCTCTATTATACTTCCAAAATTTGACTTCCACACTGCCTTAACCTGATTTTCTCGAATTTATATATTTTATTTTTGTATGCGTTTCTTGTGAGTTCTCTGTGGTTTCGATACTTTCATTTGACACTTAAGTAGTGTCGAATATCTGAATCAAGTACTTATGTGAGTACCGGTATGGATACTTAGAAAGTATCGTATGTCCTTAATTCCCAGCGCAAATTTGGCCGTCAAATGGAAGAACTGGTACAAAATGTTTCGGCTGCACATTATTGCCGCAGTATTGGAAGAAGAAACAAGCGAAAAGTCGCTCTCCTACTTTCACTAATAGGAGAGCAAGGCATGAATGTATTCAACACCTTTGGCCTCGACGATGAAAAATCAAAGATAAGTGACGTTGTTGAGAAATTTGACTCCTACTTTAATCCAAAAGCCAATACAAGATACATAATTTCTTCTCCCGCCAACAGAAACAAGGCGAATCAGTAAACGTATATGTCACTGCACTCAAAAAGTTGGCCTCAACGTCCAATTCACAGGACAAACTGAGCGATTCTCTCGTAAAGGACAACTTAATTCTCGGTCTGCGAAAAGACAACGTCCGGATGAAGGAGTGTCTTCTACAGGAAGAAGATTTACAGTTAGAAAACGCAATTAAAATACGTCGGAATATGGAAATGTCAATGATTCAAGCTGAGGAAATAGAACGGAGTCCAGACACAATGCCAGGTAATAACGTCGGAACAAAACAATCCGGTAAGTCGCCCCACGGCTACAACAGAAGTCTCGATCGAACGAGGTCCAAGAGCAATCAACGACAACACGCATTGCAACCATTATGGCAGTATTCATCGGCGCACCCGTCTAAAAACGTCCGAAACATCCCTACGGATGGTGTCTGTGGTCGGTGTGATCAAGTTCATCGGAGGAAGTGCCCAGCTGACGGTGTCAAATGCGCGAAATGTTTCTTATTACGCCAAAATGTGCAGGTCGCGGACATCAGTCCATGTGGTCAATGTTGACGGAGTCAATCAATCAAAAAGTGAGCCAACGATGATGGTGAATACTATGTCTGCCTCGTCGACAGTCCCAACGGAAACCAATCAGTGAGTAATTTCTGTAGTATACCAGTCAAATTAACAACAAAATCGTAAATTGTCAATTAGATACGGGAGCAGCGGTTAACTGCATGAGCCTAGAGGTATTTAAGTCCGTAAATAAAAACGCTGCAAATTCTTACACAGGGGTTGGTTATTCTTTGGACCAGGCGCATGGAGACTCATTTCTTCAACATGGGGGAAATGGGGAAAAAAGTGGGTGCGGCGGGTCCCAGACCCATTCCAATCGATTCAGGATCCAAAATTTAGTGGAAAATGATACCCCACACGCCCAGGTTCCAGAAATCTCGAATACACATATTTAAAATGAGTAATATATACACAATTTGACCCATTACACCTTCCAGTGGGTGACAATCGTCCTGAGACCCACTCCATTGGATTCAGCATCCAAGATTTAGCGGAAAATGATACCCCACACGCCTAGGTTCCAGAAATCTCAAAAACACATATTCAAAATGGGTAATATATACCCAATTTGACCCATAACTTCTTCCAGTGGGCGCCGATCGTTCTGGGACCCATTTCATTTGATTCAGCGTCCAAAATTTAGTGGAAAATGATACCCCACTCGCCTAGATCGCCCAAAATCTCGAAAATCCATTTTTCAAAAAACACATTTTGACCCCTACCCCGCCCAAATTTGGTCCGATCGGGCTGAAAAGCTTGGAGGACCGTCCTAGGCCGGGAACAGACCCCTGACCCAAATTTCAGATTTTTAGAAAATTTTCTACTACCAAAAACGGCGTGGACGGCGGACGGCGGACGGACATTGACCTTTTTTGATCTAGACATCATGAAACGTCCAGAAAAAAATTTTGAGCCGAATCGGAGAGGTTGACCATTTGCATGAAAACATAGGTTGATTATTCAAGGAATAACCAACCAAACCGCTGCAAATTCTTACACACGGGTTGGTTATTCCTCGGACCAGGCGCAAGGATACTCATTTCTTCAACATGGGGGAAATGGGGGAAACAGTGGATGCGGCGGGTCCCGGACCCATTCCAATCGATTCAGGATCCAAAATTTTGGGGAAAATGATACCCCACACGCCCAGGTACCAGAAATCCCGAAAACACATATTCAAAATGGGTAATATATACCCAATTTGACCCATAACTTCTTCCAGTGGGTGCCGATCGTTCTGGGACCCATTTCATTGGATTCAGCGTCCAAGATTTAGGGGAAGATGATACCCCACACGCCTAGGTTCCAGAAATCTCAAAAACACATATCGTCACTCTAGTTCTAACACCGCCTAATTGACATTTTGGCGAAAATGAGTTCTTGGTACCACTAGATGCGTTTTTCGACAGCCGAAAACATGGTACTATTACCATGGATATCGGTAAAGACAAAAATACGAAAATAGAAGAAAAAGGCAACACCGCACAATTGCTTTCCTACCAAAACATTGACAACTGAAGAGACAGGAATCTTGCAAGCAGGAATCTTGCTGGTTTTGTTGATGGCCCAGTCAGGTATGTTCGGTATGCCCTGCTTGGGATGCCTCATGCAAATCCTGCCTGAGAAGGTAATTTTACTTACCAGAATACTACGTACTGATCGATAGTGATGGAGAGGCATCTGCAAAACTTATTGCTGCCAACTATGGCGTGCTTCGCAAGGCCACAGTTAAGGAGTACTAGGAGAGAGACTCCCGCCAATATTTCTTATAGATACAGGCAGCTCAAGTGTCGCTATACAGGGTGTTAACCAGTAAGGTTAGCAGCCTTAAAGGGCTTGATTCTACAGCTCATTTGCAACAAAAAATGTCTTAAGGCTTTTTTTTAGAGGCTTTGTTTCCGAGTTATTACCGAACCTCAGTGCCGACGTACTCCAGCCATGACTTATTCAAAAACCGTGCCAACATAACTGTAAATTTTGGAGGCCCAAAGCTCACTTGTCTGTATGCAGAGTGGCACAGGTGAATGTTGATCCTGTTCATCTCTTTTCAACTTAACTGAAGATATCAGGCCCATTACTACGGAGTTTCACAGAAGGCACAGCGAGAGAGATAGAGAGAGAGAGAGAGAGATCCAAAATTCATCCGAGAAGAAACAGAAATGCTATTTGAAGACAGTATTATAGAACCATTCACCTTGGCACGCTCAAGTTTTGATCGTAGAGAGTGAGAATGGCAAAAGGCATATGTGCATGGATTAGGGGAAGGTCCCCTACCTTGGACACTTTTTTTCAACCGTCCTAAACTATGGTTTACTGATGGAATTTCTTCAACATTTTTATGGATATTTGAAGCCACACATTTTAACTACTTGTTGCCATGATTTCATATTTTTCCCATCACCGCAGCAAGAGCTACAGAAGAATTTGTCAAAAGTGTCATTTCGTCCAAGGTAGGGCACCTGTGCCCAACCTTGGACATGTGGGGTTCTTACCTTGGACAGTCGCTGTCCAAGGTAGGAACCCCACATCTTCATCCCTGCGCTTTGGTCTCACTTCTGCTGTAAGGTAAAAATAAAAGTCCAACATAATTTTAATAACTTTATTGAACGATAGAAAAGTAAAACTCTTTTGAGTAAATGTGTCTTTTTTTAAACAAACGTTTTTGGTAACAGGATTACTTAATTATTAGGATTAATTCTTATAAATCACAACCGAATTCAGTTTCAGTATTTGACACAAGCCTTAAAAGTTTTCATGAACTAGAGAAAGTATAAATTCAGTCGGTTTAGTTACGTAACTTAGGATAAACAACTATTTATCAGTAGAGGAGATGACATTTATGAGAGAGAAATGAGAGTGACATTTATTCCACGTTCATCTGAAGCAATTGCGCCTACTTGCCTCACTCCTCATTGCGTAATTACAAGACTTTACTGTTTAAAAGGGCTTTGTGCGAGTTCGGTTCATCACCCAATTATTTCCCCATTATTTCAGTCCATCGTGAAATTTGAGGTTTTCTGTTTGATCGGACATAGTTTTGTCGTTTGTGCATGGTGCATCTTATGATCGTTATCAGATTAATCTATCGTCGACTCTTCACCATCTCGTGAACCACTCCTGTATCTTGGAAGTTTGAAAACATGGATCGGCCTCGTGGAAGAGCCACCGGTGGGAGATCGCGAGGAAGGGCGACCTCAACCAAAGTTCCATCTCAGACAGCGCCACTATCAGGAGCCTGGGCCGCCAGGGGAAGAGGAAATCCTGATGGTGGACCACCACCAGCCGGCTCCCAGCCTAGTGAGCCTGTGGACAAATTGACTCAACAAGTGAAGGGCCGGTGCTTTGGCACCAACTGGGTCGCCATCAGGAGAGGCTAATCCATCTGATGCTGGCGTCGCCAGAGGACAGGGCGACAAGGGCGGAAGGGGTGCCAACCATCATACCAATGTCCCACGAAAGGAGGAGGTCCATCGCCCAGCTCAGTTGACTGTCAAACAAGACACTAAGGGCGTGAAAGCCATCTTTCAGACGAACTATTTTCGACTGACCTCAGCGGTTGATTTGCACTTGTATCAGTACAGGGTGGACTTCAATCCTGACCCAGATGTCACTGTCATAAAGAAGGCGCTTCTCAAGGTCCACAAAGAAAGGTTTGGAGCCATCTGTCTATTTGACGGGACAGTGCTCCAAACCAGGGAGCGCTTCAAGGAGCTAAGTTTGATTTTTGAACGGAAGGATGGCACCCCAGTTCAGATAAAGATCAAGCACGCCGCCGACATCGCTCCAGGAGACCCGCACTATTGCCACCTCTTCAATCAAGTTTTGAGGACCTGTTCAGAACTGATGGGTCTTGAACTCTTGCGTCGTGATTATTTTGACCCAAAAGGAGAAGTCACTCTTCCTCAGTATAACTTGGAGGTCTGGCCGGGGTTCAAGACCTCGTCCCTCCAATGCGAAGAAGAGGTACTTTTAAATGTAGATTTCGTATCGAGGGTGATAAGGCTGGACACGGCCTATACGTTACTTGAGGAAACAAATATGGAAGGCAGAGATAAGTGGAAGGAGTTATTCTTTAATGCCGTCCTTGGCACAACAGTAACAACGCGGTTTAACAACAAAAGCTACCGCGTAGATGACGTTGAGTTTACTGGCAACCCAAACTCGACGTTCGAAATCAAAAGTCAAGGGAAAACAAGCAGCATAAGCTATCGGGATTACTATCGCCAAAAGTATCAAATCGAGATAAGAAACATGGACCAGCCGCTCCTAGTTTCGAAGCCGTCCAACAAGGATATAAGGCAAAAGGGTGCTGCGGCTACTCCTGTGAAGCTGGTTCCAGAGTTGTGTTTCCTCACAGGAGTGACTGATCGAATGAGGGCTAATCGGTCCTTGATGACAGCTCTCGACGAGCACGTAAAGCTCGACCCCGGGAGTAGAATTAAAAAGATGGAACAAGGCTTCATGAAGAGAATGACTGATCATAAGGATGTCAGGGAGCTATTGAAAAAATGGAATTTGAACCTGGAACCAACTCTCGAGACTCGAGAAAAATCAGAAATAAATGACTCTCACAACAGGTGGTGTTGCCATCACTCTTGGGCACTTCTGTTTAACACTGGGCGCCCTCAAAGCTTTTCCTGTGCGAATGGCAGTGTGGATTGTAAACAAACTACCGGCGATTATGCGTATTTTGAACATTGATACTGTTTGGTTTCCGTTCGTCGATTTCCGTGTTTTGATTTAATTTGTTGTGTCATTGTCATCGCATTCTATTTTTGTCGTCTTATCGAACTTGATGGAGGAAGGTACTGTGAGTGACTTGAATCGGGGCTCAAGTAAGAGAAGATCGACGCACGATGATCGCCGTCAACAAGAGAGGGACAAGCAATATCTGGATGTTGACCCGAATTGCGTCATACTCAAAAAGAAAGGTAGAAAAATCTACCGTTACTGGATCAAGAATCTGCATACTGTTACATCTTTCACTCCAGTAATAACCTTGAACCCATCTGGTCCTTTTCGCGATGTGACAGTATTCCACGATGGGTGCGATATTTAATGATTTACCCATTTTTTCTCGTTTAATATTTATACTAAATTTTAATATTTACTCAATTAAATGCCCATTAGAACTTTATTGTGTTTCCATACATGATGATTCCATACATTGCTTTCGTTCCAATTGTTCTTTATCCAGAGATAAATATATTTTCTCCTGAAATGGGAGAGGGTCCTACCTTTGACAGTCTGAAGGTGCCCTACCTTGGACACCCGGTTTTTTGTTTTCAACTCTCTAAATGTTTGAAATTTTATTATTTTTAGATGCCTAAAAGCAAAAGTGGAGTAACAAGGCCTCCATTGGATGCCGTGGCTTTGGAGAGGACCATGAAGCTAGTAAAGGAGAAGGGGATATCTCACAGTGAAGCTGCAAGAAATAATGGTCTCGCTCGTTCCACGTTGGTAAGACACCTAAAAATATGCGAACAAGAGGGACGTCCTATCAAATACGTCAACAAGTGCAATCACAAGAAATTCGCACACATCCGGTTTCAGATTGTTGGCGTCGTGGACGACGTTGTACAGTTTGGATATCTGGAATTGGAATGTTTCGGCTGCTCTCAGTATTGTATCGCAGAAAGCTTTGATGTCGCTATCCGCCATCCTTTTGGTAAAAACAATTGAAGAGCTTTCTTTCAAAACGGCTTATATCCACTTTTAACTTTTTGTGGGGAAATGAGAAAAACAGATTTCATGACGAAGCAAATTTTCCAGAGTTCCCAAATTTTGCAAATAGTTTGTATGAAGAACCGTCAACTATACTGTAAAATTTCGAAAATCAGGCTCATGTTTTGGAGGAGGAACGGCCATTTGTAATTTGGATATAAGCCCGTTTGATGAAAAACGATGGATATAAGCCGTTTTGGAAAAAAAGGGATTTGTGCTGTTCAAAGAAAACTCAAATTTTAATTTCTTTTTATGTAATATTAATACAATGTAAACTTGTAAAAAAACAGTGGAAAATGATATAATATAATTCATATATAAGGATACATATATGATATATAAATATAATTCAATAAGCTCAAGTTCAAGTCAATAAGCAATTTTTTGAGAAGTTCTAATGGGCATTTAATTGAGTAAATATTAAAATTTAGTATAAATATTAAATGAGAAAAAAATGAAGGGTCGCGGGGAAAAACGATCATAGTCAGTTTTTTAAATTTTTGGGAATGTCAAATTTTAAGTTTAGTTACTCATAAAATGTCGCTGGGATGAGGTATTGAGCTAGAAAAAAAACCATTTTACTCTTCAACAAACTGTATTTGAGGTTAAAAAAAGAATTATCTGAACACTATGTTACTTCAATAAGAAAACAAATTGAAACGTTGAGAGGCCAATGACCATGATCGGTATTTCCCGTCATGGCTCCTCTTCTTCGTCGATCATTCCCATCAGGGCTGCTCCTGTTCAGCGTCAGTGACTCAATGTTCGGTATCATCTTCTTCCGCAGGTTGATCGTCAATGTATTCAACTTCGTCTTCTCCCGTGTCGTTCTCTTCAATGGCGAGTGCTTCGTAGAAATGTTGAGCTTCTGGGTTTAGTAAAAATTGCTTCAGGTGTAGTAAATCATCCAGTTTTGCTTTTTTTTATTGGCAGGGGGCCGCTGTAAGCTGGGTCAAGAGTGGCATCTTTGTTCCTTTTTCTTCTCAGCTGCGTTGTAGTGAGTGTAATAATAGTACTGTTGAACTGAGCATTGTAAATCGATTTATGGTATAAGAATCGAGGCTCGTTGCTGTCAATTATCATGACTCGAATCGGTCTTGTTGCAACTGGACATTTCGTGGGATATGGACCAGCTAGGAATTTGGTCCAGGTTTTAGACTCAACATTCTTGCCACAGTCAATAACCGTAAAAGGTGAGGGTTTCCTTTGGCTCACTACTGTCACTAAAATCATCCATTTTCAAGATAAATTACCACTTTATCGCATGAGAATGACCAACTGCTCGAAAAAAAACATTGAAGAAACAAAACATTGAACTGAACTCATAGGAGCAGGGAGGCAGGTACGGAGAGGGCTTTAAAGTTGGACAATGATCCTTCTTCCTTGTCACCGCGCGGACCTTGATCGGTCTTTCCCGTCATAGGGTTTTTTCTTCCTTCATTTCCTTAAATACTATGATCTTTTTTCCCGGTTTCGATTCACGTTTCGTTTGGTACTGGAATATGCTACTAGATGGCATGACAATCTCATTTTTCTTAAAAATTGACATTGATCGTTTTTCCCCGTGGCCCTTCAAATGGGTAAATCATTAAATATCGCACCCATCGTGGAATACTGTCACATCGCGAAAAGGACCAGATGGGTTCAAGGTTATTACTGGAGTGAAAGATGTAACAGTATGCAGATTCTTGATCCAGTAACGGTAGATTTTTCTACCTTTCTTTTTGAGTATGACGCAATTCGGGTCAACATCCAGATATTGCTTGTCCCTCTCTTGTTGACGGCGATCATCGTGCGTCGATCTTCTCTTACTTGAGCCCCGATTCAAGTCACTCACAGTACCTTCCTCCATCAAGTTCGATAAGACGACAAAAATAGAATGCGATGACAATGACACAACAAATTAAATCAAAACACGGAAATCGACGAACGGAAACCAAACAGTATCAATGTTCAAAATACGCATAATCGCCGGTAGTTTGTTTACAATCCACACTGCCATTCGCACAGGAAAAGCTTTGAGGGCGCCCAGTGTTAAACAGAAGTGCCCAAGAGTGATGGCAACACCACCTGTTGTGAGAGTCATTTATTTCTGATTTTTCTCGAGTCTCGAGAGTTGGTTCCAGGTTCAAATTCCATTTTTTCAATAGCTCCCTGACATCCTTATGATCAGTCATTCTCTTCATGAAGCCTTGTTCCATCTTTTTAATTCTACTCCCGGGGTCGAGCTTTACGTGCTCGTCGAGAGCTGTCATCAAGGACCGATTAGCCCTCATTCGATCAGTCACTCCTGTGAGGAAACACAACTCTGGAACCAGCTTCACAGGAGTAGCCGCAGCACCCTTTTGCCTTATATCCTTGTTGGACGGCTTCGAAACTAGGAGCGGCTGGTCCATGTTTCTTATCTCGATTTGATACTTTTGGCGATAGTAATCCCGATAGCTTATGCTGCTTGTTTTCCCTTGACTTTTGATTTCGAACGTCGAGTTTGGGTTGCCAGTAAACTCAACGTCATCTACGCGGTAGCTTTTGTTGTTAAACCGCGTTGTTACTGTTGTGCCAAGGACGGCATTAAAGAATAACTCCTTCCACTTATCTCTGCCTTCCATATTTGTTTCCTCAAGTAACGTATAGGCCGTGTCCAGCCTTATCACCCTCGATACGAAATCTACATTTAAAAGTACCTCTTCTTCGCATTGGAGGGACGAGGTCTTGAACCCCGGCCAGACCTCCAAGTTATACTGAGGAAGAGTGACTTCTCCTTTTGGGTCAAAATAATCACGACGCAAGAGTTCAAGACCCATCAGTTCTGAACAGGTCCTCAAAACTTGATTGAAGAGGTGGCAATAGTGCGGGTCTCCTGGAGCGATGTCGGCGGCGTGCTTGATCTTTATCTGAACTGGGGTGCCATCCTTCCGTTCAAAAATCAAACTTAGCTCCTTGAAGCGCTCCCTGGTTTGGAGCACTGTCCCGTCAAATAGACAGATGGCTCCAAACCTTTCTTTGTGGACCTTGAGAAGCGCCTTCTTTATGACAGTGACATCTGGGTCAGGATTGAAGTCCACCCTGTACTGATACAAGTGCAAATCAACCGCTGAGGTCAGTCGAAAATAGTTCGTCTGAAAGATGGCTTTCACGCCCTTAGTGTCTTGTTTGACAGTCAACTGAGCTGGGCGATGGACCTCCTCCTTTCGTGGGACATTGGTATGATGGTTGGCACCCCTTCCGCCCTTGTCGCCCTGTCCTCTGGCGACGCCAGCATCAGATGGATTAGCCTCTCCTGATGGCGACCCAGTTGGTGCCAAAGCACCGGCCCTTCACTTGTTGAGTCAATTTGTCCACAGGCTCACTAGGCTGGGAGCCGGCTGGTGGTGGTCCACCATCAGGATTTCCTCTTCCCCTGGCGGCCCAGGCTCCTGATAGTGGCGCTGTCTGAGATGGAACTTTGGTTGAGGTCGCCCTTCCTCGCGATCTCCCACCGGTGGCTCTTCCACGAGGCCGATCCATGTTTTCAAACTTCCAAGATACAGGAGTGGTTCACGAGATGGTGAAGAGTCGACGATAGATTAATCTGATAACGATCCCAAGATGCACCATGCACAAACGACAAAACTATGTCCGATCAAACAGAAAACCTCAAATTTCACGATGGACTGAAATAATGGGAAAATAATTGGGTGATGAACCGAACTCGCACAAAGCCCTTTTAAACAGTAAAGTCTTGTAATTACGCAATACGACACTCGAGAAGACTCACAACCCTGCCTTAACCTCCCTTATTCCTCTTGCCTTTACTCGGTCCAACCACTGGCGGTAAATATGAAATAACCTCACAGAACTCCTATCCCTGAGGAAACCGCAAGCAACGTCAATTGGTAGGGCTTCCTGTTTCAATAAACCAGTTGTCGATGCATTCTTCAACAATCTTGCTGTGTTGATTGACAAACACTCTCTTACTGCTGCATCCATTTACAACATGGATGAAAGTGGGATATCAACCGTTTCTAATCCACCTGTGGCGACCATGGTGCGCCCAGGATCAATAAGTTGAGATTGTCGCTAATCATCTTCTGGTTCAAGTTTAGGTTAACAGTACACACACGTGCATTTTATTCTAGCCTTCTTACTGTGTTTAGCTTTAGCTCGTCTATTGTGAACTAAGAAAATATAATTCATTTTTTGTGAGGCTTCTTACGGAAAGTTCTTAGTGACGTACCCGTAGACACTCCCACAATTGGTGACCCCCGACGTGATTGCAACAACGCAACCGCTGTGACCGCGCATTGAAACCCCTCGCGTATCGCGTGTTCGCCGTCAGTTCTCGCGCGCAATAAGTTTTTTTGCGTGGATTATCAGTAGTCCAAGTCGGTATCTTTACTAACGCGACAATAATGGAACCGCTTGACCCGCCGCCAGGGGATGACCAACTCGGTACAGGGAAAGATCGACCTCAAGTAGCCCGAGTTGCTGTAAAAGTCCCGCCGTTTTGGAAGGCCCACCCTCACATTTGGTTCCGGCAAGTTGAGGCCAGTTTTCGCAGCGCTGGAATCACGACAGACACCACGAAGTACGACACGGTAATTTCTCATTTGGACAGTGAAGTTTGTCTTCAGGTGAGTGACCTGATACTCAATCCTCCCGACAGCAACGCTTATGAGACACTAAAATCACGGCTGATCGGTGTTTTTGCCGAGTCCCAAACTGCCAGGGTCAAACAGTTATTGGGCGGCCTCGATTTAGGGGACAATCGTCCCTCATTTTTGCTCAGACAAATGCGTGAGTTAGCAGACAACAACCTCACGGGCGATATGCTTAAAACTCTCTGGATGCAACGCCTCCCATCAACTGTCCAACAAATTCTGTCAGTTTCCTCGAGCGAGGCTGATCTTGATTCGTTATCGCATCTCGCTGACAAAATATTAGAGGTCTCGTCCCCGAGTATGTGTGCAGTGGACCTCCCTATGACAGCTCGACCTCAACCAACAACTAGTTCACGAAATCAGAAAATTTCTCGACCCGATGACAGTGAGATTCACAGTTTGACCGAAAGGATAACAGAGTTAACCGCTGCTATGACCGCCGTGACTGCGGAAATGTCTTCCCTGAAGTCCAAACTCAACCAGGCTAACCGAGCTCGTTCCCGTTCTCGTCTGCCTCGAGCTGGTACTCCCAACTCCTCCCCTGCAGTTTCTGTTTCGGGTTTTTGCTTCTACCATGACAAGTACAAAGAGCAAGCTCGCAAATGCGTTCCCCCTTGCTCATACCAGTCGGGAAATGGGCAGGGCCATGTGTAGAGTCGGCCGGCACATGGAGCCCAACATCCAGCCGTCTTTTCATCACTGATAAGAGGTCCGGTTACAGATTTCTTATAGATACGGGTTCCGACATTTCTGTCATTCCGCCAACTGCTCACGAACGCAGGTGTCCAACTGCATTTAGCCTACATGCTGCTAATGGCTCCAAAATTTCGACATATGGTAAACGCAACATTACACTCAGTCTCAACCTTCCTCTAAAATTTGACTGGAAATTCACTATTGCTGATGTGACTCATCCAATTATAGGCGCCGATTTGCTTCAATCTAAAGGGTTTCTATTGGACCTCAAAAACGGGCGTCTCTCTCTCCATGGAGCTACCACCGCTGGAGAAATGGCCAACGTACCTTCAGCCCAACTCTCAGTGGTAAACAAATCTACACCATTTTGGCAACTGTTACAGAGGTTTCCTGCTGTAACTTGCGATACGGAGCAACAACCGGCTTGCAAACACTCAATTAAGCACTACATTGAAACAACTGGAGGCCCCGTTCATACCCCACCGCGACGGTTACCTCCACACAAACTTGCTGCTGCCAAGAGTGAGGTTGAGGAACTGATTAAACGAGGTTTATTACGTCCTTCTAACAGTGAGTGGTCTAATCCTATACACCTAGTCCCAAAGAAAGGGGGTTCCTGGAGATTATGTGGCGATTACCGCTTTTTGAATGCTAAAACGACTCCAGATCGTTACCCACTGCGATTTCTACATGACTGCAATGCTTTCCTACATGGTAAAACCATATTTTCGGTTATCGATCTCAAGCGAGCCTATCATCAGATTTGTGTTAATGGAAAGGATATTCCAAAGACAGCTATTTGTACCCCATTTGGGCTTTTTGAGTACATGTACATGCCATTTGGCCTTAGAAATGCTGGAGCTACATTTCAGCGTTTTGTTGACTCAGTGACCGAGGGTCTTCCAGTTTTTGCATATTTGGACGACTTTTGTCTTGCTTCTAGGACAAAAGAAGAACACCTAAGTGACCTCAAGTCTCTGCTGGAGAGCGTTGGTGGAACGCTGGCATCGATCGTTGAAAACTGCCATAATATGCCAGAAGGACGACAAATGGTCAAATATGCTACCGCTCATCCTCCTGGGATTTCGCAACGCTGTCAAAACAGACTCAGAGGTTTCTCCTGCAGAGCTGGTTTATGGCCAGGCCCTCCGTCTGCCTTCTGATTTTGTCGTCACTCCTGCTCCGACCGCTCAACACACAGAGCCTAACGAGTTTGCACAGAACCTTCGTCAAGCTATGCTCAAGTATCAACCGGTACCTGTTCCTAAACATGGAAAATCTCCAATCTACGTTCCAGCCTCCCTTCCAGCAGCGACACACGTTTTTGTCCGGTCGGATGAGGTCAGGAAACCACTCCAACCTCCATATATTGGCCCATTCAAAGTCCTAGAGCGTGATAATAAAGTGTTTAAATTGGACATAAAAGGAAAACCAAAAACGATTTCTATAGACCGCCTCAAACCAGCATTTGTAGACCCAGGATCCGATTCAGTGCCACCCACTCTCCGGCCTGCTCCCAGTTTTCCAAGATCCGGCCCATCCAGTACTGCGCCAGATACCAACAACCCCTCACTCCCACCAGCTCCAGCACGCTCAGCCATACAGCCACCGCGCCCTACCTCAACCAGATCTGGTCGGCACGTCCATTTTCCGGCTCACTTAGCGAACTACTCCCAGTAAATTGTCACTTTCAGTGCGACCTCTTTGGTCAGTGTCTTAAATTTTGGTCGCTGTATTGTCCTTTAGTTTGAGCGGGGAAGTGGTGTGGCGACCATGGTGCGCCCAGGATCAATAAGTTGAGATTGTCGCTAATCATCTTCTTGTTCAAGTTTAGGTTAACAGTACACACACATGCATTTTATTCTAGCCTTCTTACTGTGTTTAGCTTTAGCTCGTCTATTGTGAACTAAGAAAATATAATTCATTTTTTGTGAGGCTTCTTACGGAAAGTTCTTAGTGACGTACCCATAGACACTCCCACACACCTAAAGTTATTGCCGAGAGAGGAGTGAGGCAAGTAGGCGCAATTGCTTCAGGTGAACGTGGAATAAATGTCACTCTCATTTCTCTCTCATAAATGTCATCTCCTCTACTGATAAATAGTTGTTTATCCTAAGTTACGTAACTAAACCGACTGAATTTATACTTTCTCTAGTTCATGAAAACTTTTAAGGCTTGTGTCAAATACTGAAACTGAATTCGGTTGTGATTTATAAGAATTAATCCTAATAATTAAGTAATCCTGTTACCAAAAACGTTTGTTTAAAAAAAGACACATTTACTCAAAAGAGTTTTACTTTTTTATCGTTCAATAAAGTTATTAAAATTATGTTGGACTTTTATTTTTACCTTACAGCAGAAGTGAGACCAAAGCGCAGGGATGAAGATGTGGGGTTCCTACCTTGGACAGCGACTGTCCAAGGTAAGAACCCCACATGTCCAAGGTTGGGCACAGGTGCCCTACCTTGGACGAAATGACACTTTTGACAAATTCTTCTGTAGCTCTTGCTGCGGTGATGGGAAAAATATGAAATCATGGCAACAAGTAGTTGAAATGTGTGGCTTCAAATATCCATAAAAATGTTGAAGAAATTCCATCAGTAAACCATAGTTTAGGACGGTTGAAAAAAAGTGTCCAAGGTAGGGGACCTTCCCCTAATCCATGCACATATGCCTTTTGCCATTCTCACTCTCTACGATCAAAACTTGAGCGTGCCAAGGTGAATGGTTCTATAATACTGTCTTCAAATAGCATTTCTGTTTCTTCTCGGATGAATTTTGGATCTCTCTCTCTCTCTCTATCTCTCTCGCTGTGCCTTCTGTGAAACTCCGTAGTAATGGGCCTGATATCTTCAGTTAAGTTGAAAAGAGATGAACAGGATCAACATTCACCTGTGCCACTCTGCATACAGACAAGTGAGCTTTGGGCCTCCAAAATTTACAGTTATGTTGGCACGGTTTTTGAATAAGTCATGGCTGGAGTACGTCGGCACTGAGGTTCGGTAATAACTCGGAAACAAAGCCTCTAAAAAAAAGCCTTAAGACATTTTTTGTTGCAAATGAGCTGTAGAATCAAGCCCTTTAAGGCTGCTAACCTTACTGGTTAACACCCTGTATAGCGACACTTGAGCTGCCTGTATCTATAAGAAATTTTGGCGGGAGTCTCTCTCCTAGTACTCCTTAACTGTGGCCTTGCGAAGCACGCCATAGTTGGCAGCAATAAGTTTTGCAGATGCCTCTCCATCACTATCGATCAGTACGTAGTATTCTGGTAAGTAAAATTACCTTCTCAGGCAGGATTTGCATGAGGCATCCCAAGCAGGGCATACCGAACATACCTGACTGGGCCATCCACAAAACCAGCAAGATTCCTGTCTCTTCAGTTGTTGTCTCTCCAATGCCATTGAGGCAGCATGGTTGGATAAAGTGGGCAGTTGTTTGTGGATGCAGATTATTATATAATTATTGTCTCTCCTATTTGGTTTACGGATTCATTTCTGAATGCACTACTGGTTTTGTGGAGAGATCCGAAATTCATCCGAGAAGAAACAGAAATGCTTTTTGAAGACAGTATTATAGAACCATTCACCTTGGCACGCTCAAGTTCTGGTCGTAGAGTGAGAATGTCAAAAGACATATGTGCATGGACTACTCCCGAACCATCAATAAGTTCACACTTTTGGATGCGCATCCAGTCCCAGGTATCAAAAATGGCACACGTTTCGATTTTCAGTATACTCAATTTGAGAAGTGCCTACCATTTTGGTTGGTTATTCCTTGAATAATCAACCTATGTTTTCATGCAAATGGTCAACCTCTCCGATTCGGCTCAATTTTTTTTCTGGACGTTTCATGGTGTCTAGATCAAAAAAGGTCAATGTCCGTCCGCCGTACGCCGTCCGCCGTCCACGCCGTTTTTGGGTAGTAGAAAATTTTCTAAAAATCTGAAATTTGGGTCAGGGGTCTGTTCCCGGCCTGGGACGGTCCTCCAAGCTTTTCAGCCCAATCGGACCAAATTTGGGCGGGGTAGGGGTCAAAATGTGTTTTTTGAAAAATGGATTTTCGAGATTTTGGGCGATCTAGGCGAGTGGGGTATCATTTTCCACTAAATTTTGGACGCTGAATCAAATGAAATGGGTCCCAGAACGATCGGCGCCCACTGGAAGAAGTTATGGGTCAAATTGGGTATATATTACTCATTTTGGTTGGTTATTCCTTGAATAATCAACCTATGTTTTAAATATGTGTTTTCGAGATTTCTGGAACCTGGGCGTGTGGGGTGTCATTTTCCACTAAATTTTGGATCCTGAATCGATTGGAATGGGTCTGGGACCCGCCGCACCCACTTTTTTCCCCATTTCCCCCATGTTGAAGAAATGAGTCTCCATGCGCCTGGTCCAAGGAATAACCAACCCCTGTGTAAGAATTTGCAGCGTTTTTGATCTAGACACCATGAGACGTCCAGAAAAGATTTTTGAGCCAAATCGGAGAGGTTGACCATTTGCGTGAAAACATAGGTTGATTATTCGAGGAATAACCAACCAAAACGGCAGTCATTTGTCCAAGACAAACACAAGATTATCGTCTTATTGTGGCACACGATTGCCAAATTATGGGCTGGCTACGATGAAATGCCACATTAATAACAATACATCATGTTCAATGGCGTTTCACTTTATCTTCACGTAAAAATGCCCAATAATAGGACTGAAAACTTGTCAACAACTTAACTTAATACGAAGGGTTCAAATTATCACATCGTCTCACATTCAGATCACAAGTCAATATTCGGATTGTTTTCAAGGTTCAAGCTGCCTTAAAAAGTCGTGCACTCACGTTTTCAATCCAAATGTTAAGCCTATCATTGATCCCCCAAGAAAACTCCCTTTTAAGCCGCATCCTCGTATTAAGGCGAAACTAGAAAGGATGGAGAAATACGGAGTAATAGCGAAAGTAGAGGGACCAACAAAATGGGTCAGCTCTATGGTATGCACAGAGAAAAACCCTGTAAATTCCTTCACACGGGTTGGTTATGTCTCGAGTGGAGGAAACAGTGGGTGTAGCGGTTCCCGGACCCATTCCAATCGATTCAGGGTCTAAAATTTAGTGTAAAATGATACCCCACACGCCTAGGCACCAGAAATCATGACACATACAAAATGGGTGGATACAAACCCATTTTGACCCATAACTTCTTTCGGTGGGTGCCAAACGTTCTGGGACCCACTTAATTGAATTCAGCGTCCAAGATTTAGAGGAAAATTATACCCCACAAGCCTAGGTACCAGAAATCCCAAAAACACATATTCAAAATGGGTAATATATACCAAATTTTACCCATAACTTCTTCCAGTGGGTGCCAATCGTTCTGAGACCCATTTCATTGGATTCAGCGTCCAAAATTTAGTGGAAAATGATACCCTACTCGCCTAGGTACCAGAAATCTGGAAAATACTTATTCGAAATAGGTAAATAGGCACCCATTTTGACCCATAACCTCTTCCAGTGGGTGCCAATCGTTCCGGGGGCCTTTTCATTGGATTCAGCGTCCAGAATTTAGTGGAAAATGATACCCTACACACCTAGATTGTCAAAAATCTCAAAAATCCATTTTTTGAAATACACATTATGACCCCTACCCCACCCAAATTTGGTCCGATTGTGTTGAAAAGTTCCGAGGACCAACGAGAGCCATGAACGGACCCCTGACCAAAATTTCAGAGTTTTAGAAAATTTTCTTCTACCAATGTCGGCGTAGACGGCGGACGGACATTTGCTAATTTTGATCTACGTAGACACCTTGAAACGTCCAGAAAAGAATTTTGGGGAGAGATTGACTTTTTGCACGAAAAGATGCACATTGGGAATGGGAAACTCAACACAATAAAGCTTTTGAAAAATTTAAATCCCTCATAACGACAACACCCTTATTAGCTCAAAAACCCTGAATGATTGTTAAAAACGCTACGCTCAGATAGAAAAAGAGTTGTATGCGAGTGTATCCGCTTGTACCAGATTCAGGCAGTACATCTATGGACAGCGAATTACCGTTGAAACAGATCATTCTCCGTTAATTACCCTGATGAACAGGCCGTTAGGAAATGTCCCTCCTAGACTTCAACTCATGTTTGTACAACTCCAGCCCTACAATCTAAATTTAATTTACAAACCGGGAAAATTGTTATTTATCGCTGGCACATTATCAAGGGCTGCCTTACCTGAAACTGAAAAAATAATTTACGACGAAGTTACTATTCACGTCAATCTAATTTCAAATTCATTGCCAGTCCATTCGTCTACTCTACAACAAATACAATAAGTCACTGCGGAAGACGAAGTTTCACAAATTCTTCTGAAATATATAACAAATGGCTGGCCTACCACCAAAGACCGAGTCGCCAATCAAGTCAAAGCCTACTGGAAATATCAAACCGAATTATATTCGCACGAAGGTAAAGTGTACAAAAATACAAGCGTAATCATTCCAGTTAGTCAACGTCAGATAATCTTAAGGAAACTACATACCAGACACATGAGTCTAGAAAAGGCAAAAAGCCTAGTCCTGGGTGTGCTTTCCTGGCCTAACATAAATTCCGAATTAAAAAACTACATAGTCATGTTCCTTCTTGTTTAAAATTTCGTCGTCAAAACGTCAGAGAACCCTTGCTGCCTCATCGAATTCCCCCTCTTCCGCGGCACAAAATCAGTGCCGATTTTTTTTATTTAGAAACTAAAAAATATCATGTAATAATGAACTATTACATGATATATATTGAGTTGTACAATTTAAACTCAACAACTGCTAATTCTGTCATTCCACATTTAAAAGCTACGTTTAGCCGCCACAGGATACCAAACGAAATGGTGACCAAACCGGGCCCGCCATGGGATTCCTATTCGTTTTCAGGTTTTGAAAGGGAAGGCAATTTACCCATTCTATGTCAAGTCCATACCATAGCCAAAGTACTGATCAAGCCGAATCAGCAGTTACAATATGTGAGAATATTTTAAGAAAATGCAGGGACTCCGGAACGGATCCATTCTTAGCCCTACTTCATTATAATAACACTCCTAAAGAAATTGCATCTCCAGCAATGTTACTGATGTCAAGAAAACTAAATTGTATGCTTCCAATAAGCCCACAATTGTTGAAACCAAAAGTTCTCGATACTACGGAGCAACATAGGATGCTTCAAGGTCGTCAGTTCAAGTACAACTACAAACAATATTATGATAGAACTGCTCACAATCTGTCAATATTAATGCCAGGACAACAAATCTATTTCAGGAAAAACCCCTAACAGTCAATGGTCTCCAGGAAAATTTTCGAAAGCTCTCGATTCTCGTACTTATCTTCTGGGAAATGATGAAGGAAATACCTATAAGAGGATAAGAAAATTTATTTTATAAAAACTCATGTCAATTCTACGTAAGACCTCTGCTTGCAATGACAACCCTTCATTAAATTCATTGGTCTAGCATTACTTTTCCCACCAAATGATTGTCAATAATCACATAATCAAACAGTTTCACCATATGAGACCCAATCAGGAAGACAGGTAAAAACCTAAGCGCTTTACCTTTTCAGACTACGCGCGAAAATAGGACGAACATGTAAAAAGAAAAAAAAAAGGTTGTAACATATTAATTTAATGTGAATAATTTAATAATAATAATTATATTATTATTAATAATATTAATACATATAAGAATCTATAATTACTTCATTCAAGCAGAGAAATTAATTTAACATATTATATACAGTCGGCAGTGGCCAATGTGTTGTATGCATGTCGTCGGCCATTAATAAAAGTTAGTCAATGTGAGTAACATCGTCGTTCGATTATCCATAAAAATCCTTAAACATTCCTCAACACAGAATTATTTTATAGCGGGAACTGCGGAATCCAGTGAAGAAGTACGACCAGACAAATGATTAAGACAACTTTTATTCCCAAATTTCGGAAAGCACATACAACTAACACAAATGGTTACATATACTGATTATTACAAGTGAATTGAATCGAACAGAAAACAAATAAGTTCAAAGGGAAATCCACTAAACGGGGTATTGCCATAACAATGTGTGAAAACATCCCTACTATCAACAAATAATTTCAAGTAAACCAAAATTCACTCCTAAATTTGAATATACACGGACATACACCTTGGAACTATCGGAAGGGAGTTACAATACAAACATACAAGTTGAACATCACAAAATATTTCGAATGTAGCACAATCCAAATGAATATGAAGAATGAATCCAAGAGAACAACGAAAAATATATTCAAACAAAATTATAGCATTTATAGAAAATACAACAATCATTTTATCATTTTACATATAAAAATGAAGGAATATTCTACATCAATGATTGCCTTAAATTTTACTGGAAGAACAACACTTCATTCACAACGGGTGGTAAATTATTTTATGTATCTCCAGAGTCAATTTGTCATAGGTACCTCAATTAGAGGCAGTCTTGGAACCAGGAGTTGAGTTGTCCCTAGAATGGTCGGCCTCATTGGCTGGAGCCATTCCTTCATAATGCGCCGTTCTCAGACTGAATATCATTACCAGAAAACACCTCAAGAGGAAAGACATATTGTATTGGCCTAAGTAGTTCTCCTACATTCGTCAAGGCGGACATCCTCCCATGTAAGAAACCTGTAGGCTTTTTGGGCGTTTTCGTCGTATTCAAACGTCACACACAAAGAATTGTTATGAGCCAATTCGCACGATATGAGTTATGGGCAGCCTTTTCCTGAAAATAAACCTTTGACCACCTCATGTGGCGTACGATACAGCGCTTGTGATTCAGACGCACGTTTCAGTCCCACATTCTTCACGCCGTGAGGTATTTGAAACCATACAGATTTCTTCGAGAAGAAGTGAAAGAGTTCCAGGGAAAACCCATTATGGCAGGGACATAGGCGAAACCAACATAGAACATAGATTGCGCTGGTGCAGGGAGCTCAAGAACCATCCTCAGAGGTGAGCAGGGTCGCTGATATTGTCATGATCGAGAAGGATCATGGGGATCGAGCGGCCCCATGCTGGGATGTTCCTGCTGAATAGTCGGAAGGAAACAAGAAAACTAGTCGACGAAGTCTTGTAAAAAAAAAAAAAATGTAGGTTTTTTTGTGGTATACAAAAACCCATGTGGTCAAACCTATGTGTGAGGATGTAGCCGTGTCGAACGTAGGACAAAAACGTGCGTCCAAATCACAAGATTTGCATTGTGATTTTGAGAGAAATTTGTGAAGATACGCCACTTGAGATGGTCAAAGGTTTATTTTCAGGAAAAGGCTGCCCGAAACTCATATCGTGCGAATTGGCTCACAACAATTCATGGTATGTGACGTTTAAAAACGACGAAGATGCTCAGAGAGCATACAGATATCTTCGAGAAGATGTTAGTAGTGTTCCAGGGTAATCCTATTTTGCCTTTAAAAATATGCAATAAAAAATTTAGGCGAAAACTATGACAATGAATCCTGGTTAACGTATAACTTACGTGGGAGGATGTCCGCTGTGACGAATGTGGGGCTGGACCTGCGTCCGAATCACAAGCGTTGTATCGTGATTTTAAGAGAAATTCCTGATGGTACGCCGCTTGAGGAGGTTTCAAGGGTTTATTTTTTGGAAAAGGCTGCCCAAAACTCATATTGTGCGAATTTGCTCATAACAATTCTTGGTATGTGACGCTCAAAAAGCAAACTATCGAGGATATCCCTGTTGAACACTCTCCTGAATGTACTCAATCAAATTCTTATATGAAGAATACAATGATGTGTAGATGTGTAGGGTCTTCTGCCGGAGTGTCAAAACTGTTTCTGTGCGGGTCGAGGCTTTGTCGATGGCATTTTTGTCATGTCGAGCGCAATAACTATCAACAACAGGCTCCCTGGCTGCAAGGCATCTGTTGCATTTATTGATTTTCACCGAGCGTTCGATAGGCTGGATCATCAGAAGCAGTGGGAGAAACTGTATAGTGTGAGGATCAGCTCCCGTTTCATCAATCTTCTGATGTCGATGTATGAGAGTGCGACATTCACGGCGGAAAACAACAATCGGGAGTCCTAACCATACTGAGTGGGTGCGGGGTTCTCCAGGGCAATGTTCTCTCTTCACTTATCTTTGCCTTATTTTATAGCGACCTCGAATCCTTTGCGGATGACCTGTGCCTTCTGACGTTCTGTTATGGCGAACTTGGGAAGATCTTGGAAGCCCTTGACGAGTACTGCAAGTGAATCATTTGAAATCCAATATTCCGCCGAGGAGGCAGGCTGTTGGAAAGGTACATGTTTTTCTGCGGTGAGAATGAGCTGAGGATTGCTAACTCCGTTTACCTAGGAGTTAAATTCTCCTCATCAGAGTTCTTTGGGATGAACGTCAGCCAAGCCGTCAAAAAGGGAGAAGCTGCAATTAGATCTGTGCTACAGTTGCTGCACAAAGGAAAAGGTGGGTCACTTGAGTCATGGTCAAAGATTGCTCAAGCTCTGATTTTGTTCACGGTACTATATGCAGTTGAGGCTTGGGGGCTCAATCATTTTGAGGAGCTTGAACGAGTTCAAGTAAGAGTTTAAGGCCGTACCTCTCCAAGAACATTCCAGAACACGCCATCAGATCGGAATGTAACCTGAGCCACTCCAAAAGTCAAATTTTCAAGGCAGCAACCCGTTGGTGGTTAAAAATTGTCAACATGAACCCTGACAGGCTACCCAAGATCCGCTTTTGGCGCTTACTTTTGCTCCACTCAAACAAGCCTGAGGTATAACTGGGCTTCTCAATTGTCTAAGTTGTTCAATGACAGTGGGCTCTCTGACAGGAAAATCGACGTCGTGAACTTCAAAAATCAGAGGCCAGCGATACTCGAAGAGATGAAATCTTCCGCGAAAATGTCGGACGAGGAGAGATAGTGGACGTCCTGCTTTAACCATCACATCAGATTCGTCCAACCTACCAGTGACCGGAGTGCTCCTTTCTCTGTTGCCTGTTGTCTCAGGTGTGTCCGTTTCGTAAGGAAAATGACTGCATTAGGCAACCTGCACCGCCCAGGCACAGTTTTTACACTGGGTGAATTGTCCTTGGGTCGTTTTTACGGCATTATTGGTGATCCATCGATCGTAAGGCCACAATTTCTGCATGAACATCACGGTACGTTTCAACCTCGTCGATCATAGATTAATCTGTATCCAGAGCAAGGATTAAAGCACTTAACCTTTCTTCGTTCTTCAACAACCATGCAGATTCGTCAGAAAATCGGACGAACAACGAGTTCAGCTTGTTGAAAGTCACCTTTTGTCCATAAGAACTTGTTGGCCGTGATGGTAAAAACTCGTCGAAGCTGCGTTCTTTCTTTCTTCAATGTTTCAAAGTCCTTCTACAAGTTTTCAGCAGACATTTTTCGCGGTACGGAACTATTAAACAACGCGAGAATTCACCAAAAACTGATTCTCAGTTCTCCACAGCGGATGCGACAATATGAACTCTGTCTATTTCAACACACAGTTTTCGTAGAGCGGGAACTGCAGAATCCAGTAGAGAAGAACAACCGGACACACGAACGAAAATTTTTACTGTCAAATTTTGAAACGCACATACAACTAGGGATGGCGGATGGGTATCGAATACTCGATGTTTGAAAAACATCGATGTTTTGCTTCCGATGTTTTTCAAACATCGATGTTTTTCCCAGACATCGACGTTTTTTCCTTTCTCCCAAAATACCTCAATTACCCTCATAATTTACGTTTCAATTTGTAGTTAACCAAATTGAATTCAATCGTTTCAATTTGTAACCTGCATCTTTACCATAATTATCACTTTATGTAAGTCGCATAATGTCAAGTCGCGTAGTCAGCCATGGTTGACTCTAGATAAGACATGCATAATGATGAAGAAACCACCACCACCAAAAGCCCTCACTTCTCACTTTATAAGTTTTTGAATCTTTTTGTACTGTATCGGTTTTGCTTTTAAGTTTTGATTGTTTTTCATGCTTTCTGATTTTTACTTCTTTCGCGATGCCTCCCAAAAGAAGTAGTGTAAACTCGTAATAATTTTTGTTAAAAACTTCAATGTTTTCATGTTCAAATTTGAGACTGATTATTACGAGCAAATTGAATCAAACCTCTGAAAACATCAAAGTTCAAGGGAAAATCAAAAATCCACTAAAAGGGGTATTGCCACAATGTCCCTGCTTTCAACAAATAATTTCAAGTAAACTGAAATTCCCTCCTAAATTTGAATATACAGGGACACTGGATTTTCTAGCTCCCCATAAAAGCTGTCTTATCATCCATTAGAAACATTAAAAATCTAGCCTGTTTACAGCAGGAACAGAGAATCGAACATTATTTGGTCAGGTAACAAAGGGTCATTTCAGACCCGCTGTACCAAATTTTGTCGGCAAAACCTTTGGCCACTGGTCTACTCTCGTTCTCTCAGCACCTGATTCCTTTGCTCTTGAATTGATTTGAGATTACTCTCATTGAGTTGGCAACACTGCCCCTCAGTATCAACCTTTTGATAACATTCCACTGAGGCTGAATAAGGACAGACGAATATTTGGTGGTCTAGACACCCTACGGATTTCGCTAGAATGACTGTACCTTTTTCCGTAGAGTGTCTTTTTGCGAATCGAGAAGTGGAAGTCGCCCTTATCACAATTGGTCCAAAGACGCTGGTTTCATTACCTAACCGCCGTAATCATCAATAGAATTCTATTTCATGCGAAAGGAGCTCACCTGAGTAAGTATTTAATTTATAGTAACGAGTCGACTTGGTTAATGGGACGGAATTCATCCATGAATATTACTCCTATCAATACACTGTACAGATGACGTGTGGATTCAACTCCACTAAGTCAACATGCATGAGAAGGACCTGTTGCTTTACGGCTTAATTCCTTGTAGGGTAATCGTACTTTTGTTTAATATTCAGCTTCGTGTTCTTTCCATCACGAGGTGAAAGAAGATGATCGATGTCACGAGGGACAACTTTGAGGAAGTTTTTCCCAGTTTGGAGCGCCTGTTGAAGAAGTGCTCATTCGTCGCTCTCGACTGCGAATTTACAGCATTACCGTGGACGCCTGATGTCAAAATGAGGTAATCGAGTTCAAAATATTAATTGATTAGGTCTTGAATTGATATAGACTTAAAAACCTATTTTCGGAGGCACATGAGTGAGCTAACCGCTCACAAAACGTTGCAAATTCCTTCCTGGGGTTAGTTATTCCTCAAACGAGGAGCATGAAGACTCATTCAAATCGATTCAGCATCCACAAATTAGTGGAAAATATACCCCTCACGTTTAAGTACCAGGAATCTCGACAACCTACTTTCAAAATAAATGAGTAGGTACCCATTTTGACCCCTGTCCCACCCAAATTTGATCCGATCGGGTTGAAAAGTTTCGAGGACCAACTAGAGCCATGAACGAACCCCTGACCAAAATGTCAGATATTTCAAAATAATATCTACTACCAAAGTCGGCGTGGACGGCGTACAGCGGACGGACATTTGCTAATTTTGATGAAAACAGGTTGATTATTCAAGCAATAACCAACCAAAAAATCTGAAATTCATTCGGATCGGGCTCTAAATGGTCCTCGAAACTTTTCAGCCCAATTGGACCACACTGTAGAGAGAGGATTGGTGTGAAAGGTGGTGATGCCCTTAATTTAGAAAATCCTGAAAGCTATAATCTGTGCTCATATTATTCTAAAATTATCAAGTAGTCAGGGATTATTGGAAAATACATACAGATGACTTGATTTAATTTAATGTTAAGGTCTATTCACTCAAATCCGAGGCAGAATTTCATCACGTCATCCTGGTCTATGCAGTGACGGTAACTTCTCTCAAGAAAGAAACGCTGCGAATTCTTCAAGGATGATTATTCCTTAGACCATGAGCATGTTGAAAATAGGAGACAACAGTGAATGTGGAGTGTCCCGGACTCATTCCAATTGGTTCAGCGTCCAACATGTAGTGGAAAATGATATCCCACATCGCCATAAGTCTCAAAAATCCATTTTCAGAAAAAAACATTTTGACCCCAACCCACCTCAAATTTGGTCCGATTTGGATGATAACGTCCGACCAACTATAACCTACAGATCCTTGACCAAAATTTCAGATTTTTTGTAAAATTTCATGCTCAAGGCTCCGATATTTTTTCTGGAAGTTTTATGATGTGTGGAACAAGAAAACGCAGCAAATTCGGTTGGTTATTCTTCCTACCAGGAACATGGAGACCCAATACAATTGATTCAGCATATAACATTTAGTGGAAAATGATTCCCCACTCGCCTAAATCGCTGAAAATCTCGAAAATCCATTTTCCAAATAACGCATATGGACCTCCTCCCCCTCCTCAATTTTGGATGCTAAATCCATTGAGATTGATCCTAGACTGATTGGCGACCATCAATTTCCCCTGTTTTCTCCATTCACCTGGTCTGAGGAATAACCAACCCTTGTGAATGAATTTGCAATGATATGGAACATTGGAAGTGACAGATGATGTTGTTCATTTTAACAGCCGCGATGCCTCAGCGGTTTAAAACATTGATCACCTAAAGTAGCTATTTTTTTTTTTTTTTTTTTTTTTTTGAGGTCACAGCCGGTAAAATCGTCTTCTGCCTCATGATTTCTTTGTTTTCCAGGTTTTCTACCATGGGATACCATGTCTCAACAAGACTCAGACTAAGTACAACACTGAAATGATAGAGAAGGCTACTCTGAGGAATGCGATTTACAAAGTATTGACGTATGATGAGAGTAAATTGGTGTCATCACACATGGGAACTTCTGTTGGGCAGTCAATCACATTGGAAGTAGGCATCAACGCTCCACATGGGATGTACTTCCTTCACAGAGAAATTTGCCTTCAGATTTCTTCAAGAAGGAGTTACAGAGTTCCAGGGTAAACCTATAATGGCTGGGATAAAGGCAAAACCTATGCCAATGGACCAACATCCAATTACAAACGTTTGAACCTGGAATGGATGGGAAATGAAGATTGAAGCTATAAGAAGACATCCGAGCAAGATGTAGAACCAAGTGCTTCTGACAACCTCAAATGAGGATGAAATTAACAATAGAAGACCAAATTAACATCAGTGGCTTTGTGTTAATTGGAAATGACGCCATGAAAAGGATTGATTGGCCCCATCCTTGTGTTGTGGAGTTGCTAACAGCCAAGGATGATACTACTTGTATGGTCAGGCTAAAAACTGAGTCTGGCACCTGCCTACAGCCAATGCAAACGATTATATAGACTGCTGGAAGGAGACATAGATTTTGCTGGTGCGGGGAAGTCAAGAACCACCCTCAGAGCTAAGCAGAGTCGCAGTTCCTGTCATAACTGAGAAGGATCATAAAGATCAAGCTCTAGCTCTAAAAAGCTCTAAAGATCTAGCTGGAATGTTCCTGCTGAAAAGTCGGAAGGAAACAAGAGAACTAGTCGACGGGGACTTGTAATAACACCGCTGGTTTAAGAATAAGACAATTTCGTTGTTTGCTCTTTAAAAAAAAAAAAAAAGTTGTCTATGGTTCACATAAAACCTATGTGGGAGGATGTAAATTTGAGAAAATACGCCACTTGAGGTGGTCGAAGGTTTATTTTCAGGAAAAGGCTGCCCGAAACTCATAATGTGCGAATTGGCTCGCAACAATTCATGGTATGTGATGCTTGAAAACGCCCAAAAAGCCTATAGATTTCATTGACAAGGAGTTACGGAGTTCCAGGGTAAACCTTTTATGGCAGGGATAAAGGCGAAACTTATGACTAAGAACTGACATCCAATACCAAACATAGGACCTGGAATGGATGGGCAATGAAGGTTGAAGCTAAAAGAAGACTTCTGAGCAAGATGTAGAACCATATACTTCGGACAAGAAATTAATAAATAATCTGGCTGATTTCTCGGAAGAGTGGAATCTGATGATTAACACTGAGAAATTGAAGATCATGGTGTATCACCCTGGTGGAGGTTGGCTGCCAAGGTCAGAAAGATGGCACTATGAAAGGGAAACAGCTTGAAAATGTGATACAATTACTGGGGTGTCACCCTCACCCCTTCCATGACACTATTTTCAGGAAGAGGCTGCCCGAAACCCATTCTGCAAATTGGCTCATTCTTGTATGTGATGTTCGAAATCGACGAAGAGCCTACAGATTTCTTCGAGAAGAAGTTAGAGAGTTCCAGGGTAAACCTAATATGGCAGGGACATAGGCAAAACCAATGAACCAACATCCGAATTGATTGCTTGTGTGGTGGAGTTGCTACCAGCCAAGGATGGTACTGCTTGTCTGGCCAGGCTAAAAACTGAGTCTGGCACCTGCCTACAGCCAATTCAATGATAATATAGATTGCTCGAAGGGGACATAGATTTTCCCAGTGCACGGAGCTCAAGAACCACCCTCAGAGCTGAGCAGGGTCGCAGTTCCTGTCATGACCGAGATGGATCATGGAGATTGAGCAGCCCCAAGCATGGATGTTCCAGCTGAATAGTCGGAAGGAAACAAGAGAACTTCTCCACGTAGACTTGTCAAAGCACCTCACTGGCTGGTTCAACAATAGGATTCCTCCCAACTTCGTTCTGTATGCTCTTAAAAAAAAAAAATAATAAATGAAAAATAATAAAAATGAATTATTGTATGTTTTCTGGGAAACGTAAAACTTTTGTGATATGATGTCTGTGGTGACGAATGTAAGACTGAAACGTGCGGCCAAATCACAAGATTTGCATTGTGATTTTAAGAGAAATTTGTGAAAGTTCGCCACATGAGGTGGTCAACGGTTTATTTCCGGAAGAAGCTGCAGAAAACTCATATTGTGCGAATTGGCTCATTACAATTCTTGGTATGTGACGTTTGAAAACGATGAAGACGCCCGAAAAGCCTACAGATTTTTTCGAGAAGATGTTAGTAGTGTTTCAGGGTAATCCTATTTTGTCACAAATTTAGGCGAAACCTATGACAATGAATCCTGGTTTCTTACGTGGAAGGATGTCCGCTGTGACCAATGTGGGGCTGGAACCTGCACCAGAGTCACAAGCGTTGTATCATGATTTTAAGAGAAATTCCTGTTGGTAGGGTTTTCCCAACTGTGAAGAAGTATTTATTGAATTCCTCAGCACACCTTTTTGTGTCTTTCCCATCTACAATGTTGTTTCCTATCTTTAAATTCGTTACTATGGTTTCTTTTCTAACATTATTATCTATAATTTCATTGATTGTAGGCCATTCTTTTCTACTGTTTCTTTTTGCTAGCTCCAGCTTTTTTCCACAATACTTCTCATTCTCTTTTTTAGAATCCGTTTCAAAATTTTCTTGTATCGCAGAAAATAGTTATTTAGACGGGGGTTGCATGGTTGTCGCGAAGAGTGGCGTAGAGCTTCTCTTTTTTTCTTATGCAGGCAACCAGATTGCTAGTGATCCATGGTTTCAGGGGGATAAATTTTTTTGGCGTATTCATAGTTTCGTTAGCTTCAAGCATGTATCCCTCGATTAGCTCAATAAAGGTTTCTGCGCTCTGATCTACATCGCCCGCACCTATAACGTTACCTCACGTCTCCATCATCAAAGCTGCGCTCAACTTTGCGTGGTTCAGGTTTGTTCTGAAGTTTGTACTTGGAAATTCTCTTTTATCCCTTCTATGTCTTTTTACTATTGCTATAATTGCTCTGTGCTCGCTAATTTGTGAGTGTACAACAGCGGATTTCAGGTCACTCGGGATATTTGAAAAAATGTGGTCTAGGCACGAGCCTTCCATTGTAATAGAGTTTCTAGGTCTAGTAACACTGTTTATGTGTGATAAGTAACTATAAGTTGCCATTAAGTTCAGGTATCTTCAGTGTGGTAGTCAGGAGAAGCATTAATTATATCAAAGTTCAAATCACCTGTCACAATATTGGGTTGTTTTGTAGCGAGTACAGCTTCGAAATTGTCAAAGAACAACTCCAATTCCTGTGTAGTTCTCACATGAGAACGATAAATAGACAGAATTGCCAAGCATTTGCCGGCAATTTTAATTTTCAGGTAAAAGGAGCTAGATCCAAAAATTCTACATTCCTCCGCTTCTAATACATTGATATCATTCTTTACCAAACACACAGTGTCGCTATTCTGATTAAAGTTAAATTTAGTGTGGAAATAGGTATACCCCTCTATGCAGAAAACATCATTCAAACAATTATCTAGCCAGCATTCACTCAGTATTATGAAGTCCGGCTTTGAGTTAAGTAAGGTAATTTCCGTAAAGCTGATCGAAGTTCTGTTTGACACTCCGAATGTTTTGGTGGAAAACGAGGAATTCATCGTTATGACACAAAAACTTATCGTTCAGTTCCTCGTAGTTAACAAATACTGTAGAATTTAACGTAAGAGTCGTTTCAGTCTTTGGTGAGTTGGCGATAGATGTATGGAATGGTCTGACCCTAGTTTTTGACGCGTGTGCCACTTTTCTGTCGAAGCTCCTCAAGTTGTTTGTAGCTCGTAATCCGCAGTGGGTGATCTCCTTCAGTCTTTCTCATGTTGATTGCTCATGCTCTGATTTTGTCCACGGTACTATATGCAGTTGAGGCTTGGGGGCTCAATCATTTTGAGGAGCTGGAACGAGTTCAAGTAAGAACGTTTAAGGCTTTTCCGTACCTCTCCAAGAACATTTCAGATCACGCCATCAGATCGAAATGTAACCTGAGCCTCTCCAAAAGTCAAATTTTCAAGGCAGCAACCCGTTGGTGGTTGAAAATTGTCAACATGAACCCTGACAGGCTACCCATGATCCGCTTTTGGCGCTTACTTTTGCTCCACTCAAATAAGCCTGAGGTATGACTGGGCTTCTCAATTGTGTAAGTTGTTCAATGACAGTGGGCTCTCTGACAGGAAAATCAGGACGTCGTTAACTTCAAAAATCAGAGGCCAGCGATACTCGAAGTGAAGCCTGCATGAGCCTATTTTCATCATTAGTTCTTCCTTCGTTCTTGGTTGTTTCATGTTGCCTTTTTAGTTATTTAATCTGGTTATGCCTGCGAAAAGTGACTTTTGGTCACATTTTGAGAAAGTGAATGAAAAGAACTCGGCGAGGTGTCGCCGCTGTGAAAATACTTGGAAAACGAGTGGAAACACAACCAACTTGCGGTGCCACTTATAACACAAACACTCGAATGTTCTCAGAGATAAAAATTAATGTTTCTGCATGAAGCATATTATGACCAATTTTGGAAGGTTGGAACAAAACAAAAATTTGCTTATAAATTTCTACCTGTTAATAATTAACAGGTTAACAGTAGTTGTCAATTAAAAGGTTATTAATAGTTGAATATTAATATATTGTCAATCAATATATATATCAATTGTATATAATAATATATTGTCAATAATTATCAATAAACTACTGATTTTAATATTTACTTTTACTATTTCCTATTTTTTCATATCAATAACTATTATTTACGCTGGAATTATGCTCCACTAAAGTAGGAATTACACGTGAAAAAAGGTGGGTAGACTAGATAGTGAAAAATGTTATTTTCCCAAAAACCATTGATTCATCGAAACATTGATGTTTCTTCCCCGATGTTTTTTGAACATCGATGTGTCTGTGGAAAAAATCATGGATTGATGTCTTCATCAACAATACCCATAATTATTCTTATTCATAAAGGTAGTGCCAAGGTTAAAGTAAATATTAAATGTCATCTTCTTGTGAAGATATATGGGATAAGGCCTATTAAGTTATTTGTGAAAATAAAAATAAATAATGAAACTATAATTAATATTATTCCTTTTGATTTTTCCCCTAAAATTATTTTGAATTCCCTGAATAGCATTTCACTTATTATATTTCATACAATATCTGGTCGCCCAGGAATAATTCAATATATTTGTGGGATTAATATTATTCCTAATATAGTTCTTACTCAATTTATTGATAAATGTATTCTTGTTGCAGGGTCGAATGCGGAAAATAAATTTGTTATCATTTTCAGTTTATTATTTTAGATTTTTTAATTAATTTTTTTGTTCCTTAAATATGAAATATATTATTATCATAAATAATATATATATTATAAGTGATCATCATATAGGTGATATTTGGGGTATTTAAAAGGACCACCCTACGGATTTCGCTAGAATGACTGTACCTTTTTCCGTAGTGTCTTCTTGCGAATCGAGAAGTGGAAGTCGCCCTTATCACAATTGATCCAGAGATGCTGGGTGATAATAATAAGTTCGAATTTCAAAATTATCCCACACGCTGTTCATGCTGTATTTGCCGGTTATTTGCTACTGTTTGTGAACTGTAAGGTAATAATATTGTAGTGAGTGTTCGTTCCAAAGGCGAGACCGGTCAACTCTCATGTCCTCCACAACAAGCAGTTTTGCCTCGCGGTTTCCATCAGTTACAGGTTTCTCAGTACCCAGATCTGCCGATTTCAGTTCACATTGTTGATTTTAGCGCAGTTGATTTCATTACCTAACCGCCGTAATCATCGATAGAATTGTTTTTCATGCGATAGGAGCTCACCTGAGTAAGTATTTACTTTATAGTAACGAGTCGACTTGGTTAATGGGACGAAATTCATCCATGAATATTACTCCTATCAATACACTGTACAGTAATACCCCGGACTTACGTTATAGGTGGGACTGCATGCTATACTGTAAGTCGAAAATTATGTAAATCGGGGTACGGTTTTTTAAAATCATTTTTCACTGGGTAAATATATGTACTTCCCAAGAAAAAAAGGAATATGTGATTAAAACGTTTATTTGAAAATATTCACATGTACAATACAAAATCCAGCAAATATATATGCTATGTAATATACATAGAAAATCAAAAAGTTGAAGTTGTTCCACTGACAGTTTTGGTTTTGTGGCCTTGAGGAAGGGAAGGAGGGAGGGGAGAGCTAGTGGAAGGGAGAGAATTTCCCGCCCAGTTTTCTGGAGACCTTGAATAGGGCCGGGCCGAATTCACGTAAGTCGGGGTATTACTGTACAGATGACGTGTGGACCTGTTGCTTTACGGCTTAATTCCTAGTCGGGTAATCGCACTTCTGTTTAATATTCAGCTTTGTGTTCTTTCCATCACGAGGTGAAAGAAGATGGTCGATGTCACGAGGGACAACTTTGAGGAAGTTTTTCCCAGATTGGAGCTCCTGTTGAAGAAGTGCGCATTCGTCGCTCTCGACTGCGAATTTACAGCATTACCGTGGACGCCTGATGTCAAAATGAGGTAATCGAGTTCAAAATATTAATTGATTAGGTCTTGAATTGATATAGACTTAAAAACCCATTTTCGGAGGCACATGAGTGAGCTAACCTCTCACAAAACGTTGCAAATTCCTTCACAGGGGTTGGTTATTCCTCAAACGAGGAGCATGAAGACTCATTCCAATTACAAATTAGTGGAAAATGATACCCCTCACGTTTAAGTACCAAGAATCTCGACAACCTACTATCAAAATAAGTGAGTAGGTACCCATTTTGACCCATGGCCTCATCCGGTGGGCGCTAATCGTTCGGGAACCCGGACCATTGGATTCAGAGTCCAAAACTTGGTCGAAAAGGATTCCCCACACGCCTAGATTGCCAAAAATCTTGAAAATACATTTTCTGAAAACACATTTTTATATTGATCCCCCAAAATTGGTCCAATTGGGCTAAAAAGTGTCGTGGACCAATTAGAGTCAGAAACGGGGTCTTGACCGGAATTTCAGATTTTGGTTGGTTATTCCTTGAATAATCAACCTATGTCTTCATGAAATTAGTCAATCTCTCCGTTTTCTAGGCGTTTTAAAATGTCAAGATCAAGATAAACAAATTTCCGTCCGCCATATGCTGCCCGCCGGCCACGCCGATTTTGGTTGTAGAAAATTTTCTAAATGAACGCTGCAAATTCTTACACTCGGGTTGGTTATTCCTCGAACCAGGCGCATGGAGACAAATTTAAACCTCGGACCTGGCGCATGGAGATTCATTTCTTCAACATGGGGAAACAGTGGGAATGGCGGATCCCGGACCCATTCCAATCGATTCAGGGTCCAAAATTTAGTGGATAATTACCCCTTACGCCTAGTTACCAGAGATCTCGATAACAGACACTCGGGGTACTACTCATTTTGACTCGTAACCTCATGCAGAGGGCACCAATCATTCTGGGGCCCTTTCATTGGATTCAGCGCTCAGAAAATAGGGGAAAATTATACCCACTCCTAAATTGCAAAAAATCTCAAAAAACCATTTTCCGAAATTCACATTTTGACCCCTACCCCACCCAAATTTGATCTGATCGGGTTGAAAAGTTTCGAGAACCAACTAGAGCCATGAACGGACCCCTGATCAAAATTTCAGATTTTTAGAATAATTTTTACTACCAAAGTCGGCGTGGACGGCGAACAGCGGACGGCCGTTTGCTAATTTTGATGAAAACAGGTTGATTATTCAAGGAAACTAAAATATCTGAAATTTATTCGGAAGTGGCTCTAGTTGGCCCTTGAAACTTTTCAGCCCTATCGGACCAAATATTGATTGGGGGGGCAAAATGTGTATTTTGAATAAATGGATTTTCGACGATCGGGGCCCGCCACACCCACTGTTCTCCCCATTTTCTTCCCCCATGTTGAAGAAATGAGTCTCCATGCTCCTGGTCCGAGGAACAACCAACCTTTGTGAATGAATGTGCAACAATGTTAGAAAGTTGTCTATTACCAAAATCGGCGTGGATGGCGTAGGGGGGACGGACTTACTTAGTTTGATCTAGACACCTAGAACGCCCAGAAAAATGTTTGGGCTGAATCGGAGTTATTGGCTCTTTGCTTGAAAACAGGTTGATTATTCTAGGAATAATCTTACAAAAACAGTGTAAATTCTTCCACAATGGTTCAATACTCATTCCAGTAAAAATATTGGGAAATCAGAGAGTATCCAGGACTCATACCCACCGATTCATCGTTCAAAATGTTGGACATCCTTGAAAATCCCCGAAATCGAGTATCAAAAAACACATTTTCACCCATACTCACCTCAGATTATGGCCGGTCGGGCTGAGAACTTCTGAGGACCAATCTCTAGTCTCAACTAAAGGGTCTGACCAAAATCCATAATTTTCGGGAAACATTCTAGTATCAATAACGGTGTGGACTAACTATGTAATCATCCCCCTACGTTAAAAACATATGGGTGTTTCTATGGTTTTGGACCTCATGTTTGACGCACTGTATGAGGGTAGGCCAGGCAATAGGGAGTACAGAATCCACTGGGGAGGTTACTTGAGGTTTCACAAGAGGGTGAGGGGTGGCTTTGCCAGCATGACAGCATTATCACAATTTGGATAGTCTTCATAGCTGATCTTTCCTTAGGATCCCCTACATTCAATACTTTGAATTCAGTTGATGAACTTTACTAGAGCCTCTAATTAAAGCCATAATACCAATTTTGTTTCATTTATTTTATTTTTGTTTTTAAATATCTATTTACTTTTTTGCAGTTATATGGACTCTGGAAGTGATCGCTACCAAAAGATTCGTCAGAACATATATCAGTGCTTTCCTCTCCAAGTCGGTCTCGTACCCTTTACCTATGACCGAGATTTAACCGAATATAAAGCGACTATTTACAAATTCAGCGTCTTTCCAAAGCCATTTGGCCCTTATGACGACATTATTACATTCCAGCCGTCAACAATTCATTTCTTGCAAACCTACAATTTTGATTTCAATAAGGTTGGTGAGATGCCTAATCTAGATTATATTAACAGCACTATTGTTAGTAACTGTTGATTCACTTCTCAAATCATTTTTATACCACACTGTAGTGAGAGGATTGGTGTGAAAGGTGGTGATGCTGTAAATTTAGAAAATCCTACAAGCTATAATTTGTGTTCATATTATTCTAAAATTATCAAGTAGTCAGGGATTATTGGTAAAATACATACAGATGACTTGATTCAATTTAATGTTAAGGTCTATTCACTCAAATCCGAGGCAGGATCACCATCTCCGATATTTTTTCTGGATGTTTCATGATGTGTAGAACAAAAAAACGCTGCAAATTCTTTCACATCGGTTGGTTATTCTTCCTACCAGGAGCATGGAGACCCATTACAACCAGTTCAGCATATGCAATTTAGTGGAAAATGATTCCCCACTCGCCTAAATCGCTGAAAATCTCGAAAATCCATTTTCCAAATAACGCATATGGACCCCCCATCCTCAATTTTGGATGCTGAATCCATTGAGATTGATCCTAGACTGATTGGCGTCCATCTATTTCCCCTATTTTCTCCATTATCCTGGTCTGAGGAATAACCAACCCTTGTGAATGAATTTGCAATGATATGGAACATATAAGTGACAGACGATGTCGTTTATTTTAACAGCCGTGATGCCTCGGCGGTTTGAAACATTGATCACCTTGAGTAGCTATTTGTTTGAGGTCACAGCCTGTGAAACCGTGTGACCTCATGATTTCTGTTTTCCAGGTTTTCTGCCATGGGATACCGTGTCTCAACAAGACTCAGACTAAGTCCATCACTGAAATGATGGAGAAGGCTACTCTGGGGAATGCGATTTACAAAATATTGACATATGATGAGAGTGAATTGGTGTCAGCACACATGGAAACTGTGTGCAAATGGCTGCCTCGGAGTTCTGTTGGGGAGTCAATCACATTGGAAGTAGGCATCAACGCTCCACATGTGATGTACCTCCTTCACAGAGAAATTCGCCGTGTTTTCAAGAGTGCCTGGACTTACCAAAGTGGGATATGCTCATCAGAGGTTTGTCTTCTTGCTTGGTCGTCTCTTCATTCATTTTTATAACATTAACCCCCCTTGGTGGATCTTCTCCCTAGGTATCCACCCTGTGCCGTCATGCCAGACTTCCAAATCTTGTTTCCTCTGTCCTTGCAGATCCTGTTATAAATAATTTAATACTCAGGTCATTAAGGAATCCTAACTGATACTGGTTTCCTGGAGTTGTGACCAAATTAGGTTTTGTCCAAAACTAGTTGAGCTTCCTACATTCATTTATTTAATCAGATACTTCTGCATGGCCAGCGACCATACGATGGTGAATCAACCCGATCCCGTTCAATCTCTTATGTTAAGCAGAATCGTGTGAAGTTACTACTCGGATGGGTTTTGGGTTAGCTAGCCGTCCTAGTAATAACTCGCGCCAGCTGTATGCTGAACTGGAAGTAGTTGTCATCGCTCAATGCATTCAGGAAATGAGCAACAATGAGCAAAATGGTCAGAGGACGGCTCACCTTGTCTTTGAAGTGTAAATATGTAAATCCTTGGACTTGAATGTCTGTTTACTTTACTTTCACTTTATCTGCGGGTAGGTATTCCCCAAGATTTTTTAGGGAAACCGCCATTCTATACCCATACGATGAATCTGTTTCCATGTCAATACCAAAAATATTTCTACTCCATTGTGAATTCTGGTTTGCTCTTTCAGATAACAATAGAACACTTGTCTGAGGAGGGTCGTATTCAACAATGCAAATCCGATTCACACCTTGACCAAGAAACCCTGAAGTATATAAAAGGATTTTCTCGAGTTATTGATGTCCTGATTAGGTGTAAGAAGCCCATTATTGGTCATAACGCCCTTCTAGATCTGCTCACCTGTTATCACTTTTATTATGATTATCTGCCCAGTAAGTGGATATTGATAAATGAGCTTTTTGTTGATGAAATCTTTTTGGAGACTTTCATTTCAAGTTACACATTTCAATGTTGCAGATGACTACAAAGTGTGGAAACGAGAGTTGAATCAATTGTTTCCATCTGTCTATGACACCAAATTCATGAGTTTCAAAATAAATGGAAAGGATAGTTTTAAAGGTGAGTTGTAGAATGTACTCTCTTTGTTTAATGATTACTCCCTTGTAAGAGCTCTTAAGCAGGATCTTGAATCGTACCTGGATTCTTAATAAGTGTCCAATTGATATAAACATTGGTATCAGTTTTCATAACTGTAATACTCCTACGATGGGACGTCGTCAAATGCCAGTTGTAACCCCCCCCCCCCCCCGTCCATTTTTTACCTCTCCCATTACCTACCCGAGTGGATCATGTTATTAAAACAGTTACTCTTCTGATATCGAAGGGTTGCGATTATCGATGCCTAATAACCACAAGGTTATTAGTGCGATGTTTGACAACTCAAATGACCAGAGTTAAAAATTAATAGGCTCATGCAGGTTTAACTGACAACAAGAACTGCTCTTATCAGAGGTGCGAGCATACAGCTACTCCACTCGATAGTTCTTCACCAAATAAACAGCATGCTCTAATGCTGTCAGTTTGAATATTTAATATATCATTAATTATAATTATTAATATATTATATATATTACCTTTTTAATGGACTTCCATTACGGAAATATTGCTGGAGTCAACATCACCATTTTCATTAAGAGTTGAATAGTCACAATATATACATATACCTATAGTATATTTCTGTTTACTGGTTTATAAACACCCGCATTAGTAATTCTACATTTGAGCCCACTCAATGCTGGTTTTTTCAGACTCATTAATGAATATAACTCTACAAGACCTCTACAACTCATTAAAAAATGCCCATGAGCAACGATACGCCAATGTGAAATTAGAACTTGGAGTTGACAGCAAAGAAGGTAATTTTGTTACCTCTACGATTTCATGTTTACAGTAATGTCATGTGGCCATATTCCTGACTAGTTTCATACGTGGTGCACATTTCTACATGTTTTAGTCGTCACTCAGCTGCATGACGCAGGTTGGGATGCATACATAACGGGTTATTGCTTTATAAGTATGTGTCATCTACTGAATTCTGGAGGGTAAGTTGAAGGTCTAAATTTGAAGATTCATAATCTTTCTTCAACTAATTTAAATGAGTCCTCTCTATTCTGACTGCCTCCCATTGACTGTGCAATTTATATAGATACAACATTTTTTTTTCTGAATTTTCAGGAAGTCGAGTTGTATCCAAAAAATGACGCGGGCTGAATTGACAGCCACTGCCGCAGAATTCAAGAACAAAGTGCAATTGTCAATGGCCTCAATACAGTACATTGTAAGTCGCTTTTTTTTTGCACATGTGTAAACATTTTAGGAAATAATAGTATGATTGTTTTATCTATTATTATTATTATTATTGTAAGTAACAGTATTTTCAACATCATATCATGTTGAAACATTTATCTCTCGTTTTTCAGAGTTTAGATGGGCCTGATCCTATTTCCTTGAGACCTCCACATTTGGTCGTGTCTCACAGCTCAAGGTTAAATTTGAAACATGTGAGTTAGTAGGCATTTATAATCTGTTCAATTAGCAGAAATCATTTCCACCTTGAGGTGTCCCCTCTATAGCTCATGAAACCCTCCATATTACATAACACCCATTCTCACCCAACATCTTTTCATTATTTTAATTTATTTATTTATTTATTGGCCTTTTTTTTTCAAAGATTTCTTTTTTTTTAGATGTCCATTCATTCCTTAATATTTTTCAAGTATTTTCCTATTAAAGGTGTTTGAGAGAGTTGTAGATACTGATGTTCTTGATTGTATACATTTGTATGTACTGTCTCTATTCAGTTCGTGATCTTGGTTTGTTTCAGTTACACGATATTCTTTCAGGATGTGGTCATTTTGAGATGAAACCCATGTCGCGCTACAGAATCCGAATCGTCCCTCCAAATCAGACTGGGTATAACAAAATTTTCTGTTCCATGTTCTGAACATATGGAAGAGTAACAAAAGGAGAGTACTCAGCCTACTTATGGGGCCATTATTGATCAAAATGTTTTCAGCTGAAATTTGTTTTTCAAGTATCAACTTGTATTTAGCACAGATTTAGCACGAAGTAATTCTCTGATGAAATGATTGGAGAAGTTTAATTAATCAGAAGTGGTCTGAGAAAAATGATTCAGAGCAGTTACTTAAAGCCCACCAACATTTGTCGTCCTATCTGGGTTCTTGCCATTGCTCTCTGGTGGTATTGAATCTAAGGCAGACCGAGACAGACTTGCCGAGTGGCTGTGTATGCATCAATAAATCAATACTAAATTATGTTTCAGCTACGAAGCCATTATTGTGAAACTACTGAAGCACCAAGAAGAGTTTACTGTCGAGAATTATTCACTCTTCAAGCACAACAAATTGGTTCGCTCATTCTGTTTGTAAGTCCGCTAAGGTTCTTATTGACGATAGTTATCTTTAGTTGATTTGAACGATTCACCTTCTGCTCAATCATCAGTTTCAATTCGGTTAATTGATATTAAAACAATATAATTATCACCAGATCCATGTAGAGCTTTGATCCTCCACAATATTATGGTCTCTGCTCAATATAAAACCTCTCTTCTTCTCATTTCCACGATTTATGATTTAATTACTTTTTGAAATTGTTTCTGTGCAGTCTCGGGTTGGTGGTGCCAACTGGTTTGACAATTTGGCTCTTCTTGTCGAAGTAAAATCAAGCTAATACAAACATGCGATGCCTATGATGGAAGAAATGACCCTACAAGATATATTTTCATCTTATTTTCTATTGAATAAATCTTTCCAATAAATGTACAGTGTCTCTGACGTACACATATCCACGTTTCCTTTATATAGGTATCAATTAGGTGACCTATTTTCTATTAGGTAAATACCTACATATCTTATAATATGTGCTCAGTTTGACAGTTGCAACTGTATGCATCTTTTGAGCCTAAATGTATTATCTCCTTTATAGAAACACTTTCGACCACTTCAGGGTAGTGAAGGGCGGGAAACGAGTGAAGAATTTGGGTGTTTCTATTAATATTGAGGAAAAAACACTTTGATGGTTTTGTTTTTTATTGTGGACGAAATCTCAAATTATTTACAGTTTGGCTTAAGGAACTCATCAAACATATTTCTTGTAAACTAACTCCTCAAAATATAAGTCACAAACCATATTTAAACTGACTTGAGTGCATGAAAATGTCTGGTAATGTACAGGCTTCTTATGGTTCAGATGGTGTCAAATGATGCAAAGGGCTATTCATGTGATCACATTTTTTGAAAAAATTTAGAGCTTAGGATCATCAACTTTTGAGCTCTTTGGAATAGAAAACCGGCAAGGCCACTATACTTGCTTGTTGTATCAAAAAAGTATAAAAACTCATCTTATAAGGAATTTCATCAGTGAAACGTTCCAAAATGAGTGAAAGAAGAAGGTACATGATAATATATCAACATTGAACTGCAGCTAACAGCGGAACGAACAACAAGATCCTCAATGTGCATATTCTTATCTGAAACATGACTAAGTGATCTCATAAGGAAGACAGCATATTATCACATGTTGTACTTTTGGTGAGATTGGTCTTGTATTTTAATTTAAGAAGTTGAGCAACTAATTCTGAATTAGCTGAATCTAGTAAAGCCATTTTTCTTTGTACTATGGACAATTCCCTTGCTTCTTCACGTTGATGAGACTCCGCACTTAGAAGCCTGCAATGTCAGATGAAATATATATCATTTTCATTGTTATTGATCACACAAGATATAAGCATTAGATATTGTCAATTATTTACAGGTATGTAACATTTATTTAAATCATTGCGTCACAGAAAATTGTTCCACTTAGGTAGTCGTGGTTATTAAATTTAAAAAAATAATAATAACACCTATGGCCTACCTCGCTGCAATGGATCTGCGGTCTTCCTGCAAACGTCGATAGTCTGCTTCGACTTGCTTCCGGAAAATTTCTTCAGCCCTCAATCGCTGCCTTTGAACGCTGAGTTGGGTCTGTAAAGTCTCAGCTCTGCATTCACAAGCTTGTAACCTCTCCCTGAAGGTGGAATAATTGGGATGGTAAATTATGACCAACATAATGCAGTCTTGTCAAAATGCGAAATGTGTTTAATGGGAATGAAATGAAATTAACTCAGGTTTGGCAGCAACAAACACCCTTGTGCTGACTTTCAAAGCATTGCAAAGAGGAAATATGCACTTCAAATCTTGATAGAATCATTTGAAATAAGCAAGCTAAAATTGAATAAATCATACATGTACCATCCTAAGCGATAATGTGAAAGCATTTGGGAATGAATCAGTCATTATCGACAATATTTGAGTCTTCTTTTCATGAAGCTGTCCGGCAGAGTCTAAGCAGAAACATACTTCGGACCAGTAATTTCCTCAAATACAGTGGCAATTCAATATAACGAAGTAGAGGATTAAAAGAGTTTCATTATCATACCTCAATTCATCAACTTGAAACCGCCGCTTCGATTTGTAGTGAATATGCTTGAGAGCTAGTGTATTGTATTTCTCCCCTAGTAGAGTCAACTGGGACCTCAAATTTTCACTCTCTAGCTAAAATAAAAAGCCATGTTTTACGAAGCAAAGAGAATCAGCTTGAAATAAGATATTTCCGACTCGTAGAGTCATTGAGGCCAAGGGACTTCCCATAGAATAGATAATAACAACCAACCTGCAATTTTTTTATCTCTTCAATCCGGGCAAGCTCGTTGCAAGACTCGAGGAGGCTCGAAAGCTTTTTCGGTGACCCAATACTTGCCAGTTCACTCATGAGAAGCGAAGGAGGAGTAGAGTCAGCGCTAGAAAAAACATTTTGCCCATGCGATATGAATGTGACAGTTTTCCATGACGATTTGCCATATAAATGACGGCAAAGGCATGGAAATTCGGAAAAATCCAGGCCAATCGTATTCAATAACTGAATGGTGTTGACTCACCCGTAGCTCTGAGAGTATTCTTTATGCAGTGAGTTAGAAGGATCCTTAGAAGAAAGCTCTCTGCTTTCATTCTCGCAAGCGTCCATAGAGCCCCTTGATTGATCACTGGAACAAGAAGGTTTTCTGAGGATATCGCATCGGATAAAATTCGCGCTCAGTATATTAAGAGCCTCTAAACAAATTTTTCGAACTTGAACTTTAGTATCAATTTGATTAATGAACAACTCAATATATATTATTGAAATCAAATTAACCGATGCCACCACAAAGCTCAGAGTAACAGCTGATTTAGTTACCTGGGCTTACTGCGGCGGTCGCAATGCCAGACACTGGGACGTTCACCTGTGGACAAGCATCAGAATTTGGTGTTCTATTCTGCATAATTTCTTTCAAGGAAACAAATACTGAGGTTAGCGGACAGGTAAGTTGAGGATTATATCAGATTAGCAATTCCAACCAGACAATAAAGATACTAGTAATATCAGCAACGCAGAGCTCAATACAAGAAAAGTAAGATGAATAGATGGTGTAAAAGGCTCTCACTCATTTCCAATTGAGTTTCTTTCTCTTCGATTTCCGCCAAGGCCTCAGACAGCTATCCGTGATGGCAATACAAAATGGAACAGATCTAGAATATCACAGGAAGTAATGTGATGAAAAGGATTAACAGATTTATGGAAAAACAAATCAAAATCTTTTTTTTCAATTTGAATCAATTATAAACTGTGGTAGACTTGAATCAAGGTATTTTTGAGCAGGGTGTAATTTTATTAATCAAGATCAGGCATTTACTCATGGGAATGAGAAAACCTGGTGTGATATCATAAGGCTGGATGGCTTTGAGCCTAGTAAAGGTTCAAGCTGACGAGTTCTCCTAAAAATCCGTGGCCTGCCAAAATTACTGCCTGAGTGTGAGCAACTATTTGGTTCAGCACAGAGGCAACTCATTGGTAAAACATTGAGTGTGTCTACTCTCTCCTACCTTAAAGGAAAGCCGATCATTGTCAATTTCAAGCTGCCGCGAAGATTTCTCCAGAAGGTTAACTCGCTCCCTCATTTCGGTAACTTCGCGTTTCAATGACTCTTTTTCAGATGACACCTGTACGAAAAAAGGCATGCAAAACGATAATTTTCCGCTAGTGTATGATAGACGGCGATAACCGTTTTGCCAGAAAGTTTTGTGTACCCTGATCATTTCAGTGAGTATGTCTGAGTTAACATCGCTGGACGGTATTTTCATGTTCTTCAGGATTTCCAGGTCCTCGACTGCTTTCGTTTTTTCTTCGCCCAAATATAAAACCTGAAGAAAAAGAATAAGCATAATTTTACTCAAAACACATAGATCTATTTATAAAACTGTAGTCCAGTAAGAAAGTGATCCAACGTGTAGAGAAAACATGAGCGAAGGATACGTTATGAAGATGAGTTAAATGGTTTCATCCCTAATTTGCATATTCACCAGTCATTGACACGACGTTACGGCAAATTTTCCCAGCGAGACGACATGGTGTCAATTTTCACCCATAATAAACACATTTCCTTCAATAACAGCCTTTAATTAGCGACAGTTACGTCACTTGCAATCATATAGTATTGAATGAAGTTGATACTTAGTGGTTGTTGCTCGGTATACCTTACTGCATGCAAATTGTTGAAGCAGTTCTCATGAATCAGCTGCATTTAGTCCTTATAGCTATGTCATGAATGTTGCAAAACTACGTCGTATTTGTATTTATTCCCTCAAAAATGAAGCTGGTAACGATATCAATAACTAGTAAGTGCATTTTACTTGAGCCTTCATTATCATTGCAGAAAGTAACTTTCAATAAACTGATCAACATTCAGGTCGGTATAAAATAAATTGAAATTTTGGTCAGGGAACTCATTCCAGTTTTAGCTGGTCCTCAAAACTATTAAGCCCAATTGGCCAAAATTTGGGGAGGGAATGCGTATTTGAATTAAAAACGAACGTCGAAACTCGGTATTTCTTCTGGGAACTCGACAGGTGGGGTATCATTTGCCACTGAATTTCAAACGCTGAAACCAGTGAGATGGGTCCTAAGCCAATTGGCGCCCCTTGGGGGTGGGTATAGGTCAAAATGAGTACCTACTATTGAAATGTGTCCTGGACACTCAATGTGTTTTTGAAACTTTGGCGATCTAGGCGTGTGGGGTATCATTTTCCACTAAATTTTGGACCCTCAATCGATTGGAATGGGTCCGGGACCCGCCACACCCACTGTTTCTCCCATTTTTCCCATGTTGAAGAAATGTTTTTTTATTGAATTGGGTTTCCACAACCTCGTTGCGGAAGATTTTATTCGTATCTTATAGATAAGCGACAAGCAACTATTTCTTTGTTCTTCAGCCAACATTGTGCAAGTAAGTCGGTAAATAATATTTGAATAACCTTTTCGTACAGGGAGTCACCAAGTGCACCGAAGCCCTCCAAGAGTTCCAAGAGATCTTTTTTCTCTTGTGTGAGTAAGGAGCATTCTGAGTCTTTATCGATAGCTCTCTTAAGAGCCAACCTCTTGATATTCCCGACATAGTTTTCCATTTCCTGAAAATGATTCGGTCGATAATATTTCAATGGCACAGAAGAACACAAATAAGAACTGAAATTCGTCCAAAACTGTTCTCGTTAGAAACGTTATAAACAAACCTCAATTTTCTCTTGTTGGTGTTCATACAATTTGTCAAGCATCCTCCGCGAATTGCGAAGATTACTCTCAGCGTCAACCAGCCATCGCCATACTTGGAGGAGTCGGTCTTCCGATTTCAGATTATCGACGTTGTAACCCTCCTTTTTGAATCTCTGGCGCATCTCCGTCCATTCGTCCTCGCACTGTCAAAAATGGTTGAAGAGTTAGTTTCGTTTTGCATTCAACATGGCCAAGAACAAGTTGAGAGGGAGGCAAGGATTTATGAGGGGAATAACCACTTTTCGCTCCTTAGGTTAATTTTGGTTTATTATTCTGCAAAGGATTTCCTCGGCGTACCAACATATTTTTCCTACTTTTGGTTGGTGAATAATCAACCTATGTTTTCATGCAAAATGTCAATCTCTCCTATTCGGCCCGAAATTCTTTTTCTGGATGTTTCCAAGTGTCTAGATCAAAACTAGCAAATATCCGTCCGCCGACCGCCTTCCATGCCGATGTTGGTAGTAGATAAATATTTCTGAAAATCTGAAATTTTGGTCAGGGACCTGTTTCCGGCTTTAGTTGGTCCTCCATACTTTTAAGCCCGATCAGACCAAATTTGGGCGGGGTAGGGGTCATAATGGGTCTAATCTATCTACCCATTTTGAATATGTGTTTACGGGTTGGAATGGGTTTTCAAAAAATTAATTGCTTCCATACAGGTCCATTTTGTACAGGATGCCAGTAATGGCCAAGCAACTTTCAGCAGATCCCAGTACATAGATGTGCCTAACTCATTTTTCAGCCAGACCACCACGGGTTTTCTTGCTTCTTGGTTAGCCTACGTTATTGTGATCCACACAATTTTGAACGCTGAATTGATTCAAATGAATCCAGTACCGCAGAGCAGAGAGTAGCATGAGTTGGAATGGCTTTTCAAAAAATTAACTGCGTCCATGCAGGTCCATTTTGTACAGGATGCCAGAACTGGCCTCGCACACGATGTTGGCATATGGTTAGGTAACAGCGCATTGACTGTTTCTTCAAGCATCTTTTCCTGCGTCGGTTGTATAACACAGGCCGACTGATTCGGTATCCGAATAACTGCCATTGTGGAGGCAACGACAAGTTAGGTCAACCTAGATCACTCACGAATAGTAAATGAAAGCAGAGAGTGGAACCGTCTTGTCTCCGAACCACAATACGAACGTACATCATATCACTCTTCGCTTGAGCTGGATTAGAATAGAACAATACAACTATGAGATAATACGTGGGATGAAGAATTCATGCAAATACATAGCTCAAATCCATATCTAGGGAAACTAAAACGTGCGCGATTCAAAATATGGGAATACCCAGTGGTGAATCTGATTTTGCGTCGAAATGTTTAATTACCTGCATTGTGTAATCAGACTAAGATTTTAAACTCGAAAAAACACTATCACTCGTAAACAAAATACAACCACGCTATATTCTATTACCTCTAATGTCATCATAGGTTCTTCTTCTTCTGCTTCGATTGTGCTATTCATGAGATGTGCGTTTTGTTAATTTCTACTTTATATTGGATTGAGGCCTGACGGAAATCATTTCTATGATTCGATGAAGTTTTGAACGGTTGAAGAGGACGACGTTCCAGATCCACTGAATTTTTAAAACCCCGAGGAGGTCCACAGGAGGGAAACAGTGGGTGCGGTGGGTCTCGGACCCATTCCAATCGATTGAGGGTCCAAAATTTAGTGGAAAATGATACCCCACATGCCTAGGTACCAGAAATCTCGATAACACATTCGAAATGGGTAGATAGGCACATATTTCGACCCATAACTTCATCCAGAGGGCGCCAATCGTTCCCGGACCCATTTCAATCGACTCAGGGTCCAAAATTAAGTGGAAAATGATACCCCACACGCCCAGATCGTCAAAAATCTCGAAAGTCGATATTTCCAAAACATCCAAAATTTGGTCCAAAAGTTTTGAAGCCCAACTAATGCCGGGAACGAAAACCTGACCCAAATTTCAGATTTTTTGAAAATTCGCATGAAAACATGGTTGATTATTCAAGGAATAAACAACCAAAATGCATTTATCTGTAGGTACGATGTAGGTTCATCTGTAGGTTCAATCATATTTCTACGGATATCCTTAACTGGCTGTATTTTCTCCCGATTCGCACGATTTCCCATCACCTGCTGACACCATTATCAACTTTGAGTAGCATCTTGATAATATCAGTACCAGCCCGAAGAAATGAAAAAAAAAAAAAAAATTAAAAAAAAATGATTAGGTATATAGGTAGGCATGACTCTTGCAATGAAGGAGAACAAGTAGAAGCTGAATGTGTCTTCTTATTCATACTCATATCAGTCAGACCACCTTCTTATCAACTTGTTGTCATATTGGGAACCCGCGGTCGTGTCGTGTCTGTCGTTACGTGCAATTTGTTATACTTGAAACACATTTTATCACAATTGTGAACGGTCTTTCTAGATGGTATATAATTCTGATTTTCGGTTCGGGACATTATCTAAACCGGGGTTTACGAAAGGGTGGTATTTTAATCGCAGAAATTAGAAAAAATGGGAACCTTGATAAGGTGAGTTGGTGAAAACTCGGCTTCAGCACATTTTGATTGAATGACAATTGGGAAAACGGGTTCATCTTTAACCCTATTCTGCTGTTCTGCTTTCAGTGATAGTATAACTTGAAACTAGGTGCACTGAACAGGGTGGCTTCGAATTTCAGAAGACTCAAGCTCTCCCATCTTCGTTCAAGTTTCCGTCTGTCCATAAGTCCATGTCAAATTGTGGTGACTCCATGCTTGAAAAACCATAATCATGTTGCGTGATGTGTCTGTAGACCGCATATGGGCCGTCGATACTGGTCTCGCTCTCTTTATTTTATTCTCCATCCTCCAGTACAACGATGATGGAGGAAATTGCTGCGTGTGCATCTAGAACGCATGCATCCAGATAGTTATCGATAATGTAAGTGCGAGATCGGTGGATGCGGGAGCTACTTGCGGCTGCAACATTCGGATTTTCAAGATTTGCTTCTGATAGTTGGAGAGTCATTCATGAAATTCAGGGAAACTATACCTTCTTTTCTACGTCATGCGGTCACACGGCTTCTGGCGAAGACAATCAATATCAAACTTGATCGAGGAGTTGAGATATGAATTACTGGGGTACAAATTTTCGGAATAGAGGAATTAAACCAAACAACGCTGTATAATCATCATCAATCGTTGATTATTCCATAGAGTATGCGGAAAACTGAGTGTACAGGACTCATTCCAATCCATTCAGCGTCCGAACATTTTTGGTCAGGGACTTCTTTTCGGTCCTCGAAACTTTTCAGCCCGATCGGACCAAATTTGGGCGGGGTAGGGATCAAAATGTGTTTATTGAAAAATGGATTTTCGAGATTTTGGGCGATCTAGGCAAGTGGGGTATCATTTTCCACTTACTTTTGAACCCTGAATCGATTGAAATGGGTCCGGGAACGATTGGCGCCCTCTGGATGAGCTTATGGGTCAAAATGGGTCCCTATCAACCCATTTCGAATGTGTGTTTTCGAAATTTCTGGTACCTAGGCATGTGGGGTATCATTTTCCACTAATTTTTGGACCCTGAATCGATTGAAATAGGTCCGGGACCCGCCACACTTGCTGTTTCCCCCATTTTCTCCATATTATTGAAATGAGTCTTCATGCGCTGAATAACCTAGCAGAATTTGCTAGAAATGTTGCGAAACCAAAATCGAATAACGTGTCAGTAGTCTGATGAGAAGGGTGCACAGGAGAGAATTTGTCCCAAGAATATGTGGCTTACGTATTGCTTTCCCTCTAAAGAGGTTGCCTGAATCAACATTCTCTACATTTCATTTCACCTGCACACTTGTGATTCAATACCTTTTTTTTTTTTTTCATTAATTTCAGATTGGAGATAGACCTTACTCGTCTCCTCGGTAAATGTGAAGCTATGGTCAAAAAAGGGCTTGACGAAGAAGAGTGGCGTTTCCGAAAAGTACGTATCTGGTATCAGTTTATCGATGTTTTCCCCTCTTTTATAACCGATTACGACTGTCGAAGGCTTACTTCCGAGTATAACATCCTATGAATTGATGCTAAAGGTCATTTCCAGCAAAAACAGTGTTTCAGAACGTTTGTTTAGGCATAATTCATCTATAGCGATACATCAAACATGTTCTCATAATATTAGTTTCCTCATTAATTTACTCACCATACATGGATGTGCGAATACATATTCGTTATACATGTACGAACATGACTATGAATATTCGATTTATGGATTCAAATGAAGAAAAAAAGTAATTTTTCAAAAATTTCGATAAAATTTGAGTTTGTGTACAAAATTTCAAAATCTACTGTATTTTGCCTGAATTAAACTCAAATGTTCATATATTATAATTCATAATGAATATTATGTTAATATTATTATTATATATACGAATTTTACACAAATTCAAGTCGTTCTAATGTAAATTACAAAAACCCACTTTGTTTTTGTGTATAGGTATCTCAAAACTTGCACACTATTGTGAATTCTTTTGTTACTTTTCATTAGATTAGAAATAATATTATGTTTTGTCCGTGAATAAACAGTTTTGGAGAAAACATATTCACAACAAAATGTGAAAAGAAGTTTGAAAAATTAGAAGAAAGTAACTTTTTTGGGAAAATTCATATAAACGTTTTTTTTTTTTAATTGGGGTATACCTTATAATGTGTTGAATTCAATGCAAAATTGGAAAATGATACTTATTGTCAGTTGTTTGGATTATGTTAGGTAGAATTGAAACAAAACAAACGGAAGTTATATATTTAACGTAAAATTGAGGTATTGACTGTAGTTGTATTTATATTCATAATTAGTATATTCACATTCAAGTTACATGCACTCCAAGTGCCTAGTATCTCGTATGCCAGAAATGAAGTTTTTTAAATTTTTTTAAAAAGGTAATTACAAGAATCAATCTTATCACTTTCATGCATTATATCCGTATCTATATAGTTGGTTTCTTTCTTGGAAATTTGTTCAATACATTAGCTATTTCAGAAAGGGGTCCCAATAAGTGGGTGATCGATAATAACAAACAAAAACGAAAGATATTACAAATACGACAAAGCGTCTTATAATACAATAACGAATCAAGGTATGCGGTGAAGGGGACAAAATGAATGCAAAATGATATGAGTGAGGAGAATGTGCGTGATAGCCTCAGTTAGTGGGTGGGAATTCATATTCATTAATTTATGGATTAGAGCTGATCTAAAAATGTGATGATGATGCGCGGGTTTTGCCTAAGAGGGGATGACACCCTATATAACCCCTATTTTATGATTTGTTTCGAATTCTTCATTTCCGTTAAATGTTTGTATTTTTAATGTTTTCTCAAGAGTAATATAGTTTTAAAAAGCCCAATATGAATATGAAGTCTATTTGGGGAATATCTTTAGGGCAATACACTGTGGACGTCTAAGAATGAATTACAAATAATAGTATCATCTTGTTTATCTCTCGGTTAAACTGAGTTAAATTGTATTTGTCTATTTTAGTTTGTGGAAAAGGCTGAAGAACTGCTGTATGAGCTGAAAGCTTCTCCCGAGTGAGTACAAAACCGATCCTCTCTTGGTATGAAATAACCCGCCATACGAAAGCAGATATTTACGGCAAACATGGTCGGCCAATCTCATCTGCCAAGTATCGCTCACGATGTGGAGTAACTGATAAGATCAGTTGCTCATTGGTTGATCTTCCATGCCTGAGATCTGTGTCCAATGTCATCCGATAGTTAGTGGGACGAAATCTGGCAGATTCAAGTTACTTGGCATTTTTCCAGATAAGTGGCACATTTGTGACCTTATTGTTCTACGATTCCTGACGCTGTGGTGGCATCACATGACGTTTTCAACACGATCATGGAGCTAAGGGTGGATGTTGGTCGTTTTTCTTGCACAATAGTCAAACGGTAGCTCTTTGCAAAAACGCTGCAAACTCTTTCACAGGGGTTTGTTATTCCTCGGACCAAGAGCATGGAGACTCATTCTAATCGATTCAGCGTCCAAAATTTAGTCGAAAATTATACCCCACATGCCTAAATCGCTAAAAATCTCAAAAATCCATTTTTGAAATACTCATTTTGACCCCCCCAATTTGGTCCGATTGGGCTGAAAAGTTTCAAGGACCAACTAGAGCTGGGGTCGTAGATTAGAAACTCAACAGTTTTGTTGCATAGGTCTTTGTAGCCTGAATCAATAAATTAAACTCTCTTGACATTGTCTTTGATTTAAGGCCCTTTTTTCAAATTGTATAATTCTTCTGATTCGTGTGGCCGTTAGCCCCAACCAATATCTATCAACAAATATATTCTATGCTCAACATTTTGCACATTTATGTTGATTGATAGTAGAAAGACTCAAGTTGATTCGTGTTGTCAGGAAACCTGACGCCCAAACTGTGGTGTCCTACAATAACAGAATTCAATTTTTGAAAGGCATGTCGGAGGTGAACGCCATTGTGAGTTTCATGATTGTATTTCTATATTATTTATACCGTATTTTCAAGTATTTCGAAAACGACAAGTACTGGAGCACTTACCTTCCAACAGCATTCCTGGAGCATTCCTTTTTTCAACTTTCAGAAAAGTAACCCAATTGAAAGGGCCAATGTCATTGCCACTGTCCCCAATATGACAGCAAATGATGAGACCAGAGACATCTATCACATCGAGCTTCAGAAAGTCAATGAAGAGATAAGGGAAAGTCTTTTTAAAAAGAAAGGTCAGTACTATAGTGAGTTTTATCGAAATAAGCCTACTAATAATGTTCAAAAATTTGATCATCACCAGTGGTGATTTGTCTGGTATATGGAGCCGTATTGCGAGGCTTTGGTGGGCCTCACCATGGATGTTGAGGATTCATCTAGGGCGCTTAACAGTAGGTAGGACCCTTTCTATTTTCCTACTAAGCTCGCTGCCACCTGTGGAACTGGACAAATTCTTCGTCTTACATGCTTCAAAAAATGGGTAGAGGATCTTGGACGCTTGATTATATGTATGATGCTTTAGGTAGCGCCGATATTCAAATTGCAATCGTTAGAAACTATTGGCCTTTCTCAGTCCTTTACAGCTCAGGTAACTCTGCCAGTGTTGTGCTTCACAAGTTCTTGTCACTTACAATTATGTAGCCCCACATTACAGTTGGGCACGCCATGAAATATCTCGTTTATTCGAGGAACTAATAAACACTTCATTTTCAGCTGAGCTCAGAATGAGGGGCGTCAAGCCTAGTTCCTCTTCACTGTTCTATACTGCGGGTACAAGTGAATGTAGCGCTGAGCCCTCTGAATCAGCAAAAATGGATGAGATACTGACGTACCATCATTCGATTCAAGAGAGAATTGCTGACAACATGATATCCATGGCGAGGAACATAAAGGAGCAGTCACTGATTGCTAACACCATAATAAGAAAAGACATGAAGGTAATTCAAGTCCTGCAACGTGGAATCAGTAGACAGCTGTTTGATCTACTTAGCATCCCTCGTTGCCTAAGACGTTACTCAATAACTTTTCCATAGTCAAACCCGAAGTTTTGCTCCTTTTTGTCGCATAAACTATTAAAAAAAAATCAGAAGGGTTACGATTTTTTTTTTTTCAGTCTTCTCAACTGTAAGGGATGACATGTGTCAACATTGCAGGGGATCATGGATTGTCTTCCAAAATGGAAGACAATGGAAGACATCACAATTGTCTTCCATTGTTGAACAGTTCATTACTTTGTTTATTATTTTAATAACTATTACTATATTATCAACGGTTTTTACAGTCCCAGTGTTCCTACCCTCTTTCAGTGGCCAGCAAGTAGGCAATAAATAAGTAGCTCAACTAAATCAGTGTACCGGTTATTAGTCGTCAACGATCGTTTTGAAGAAAATTCATGGCCCTGAAGGTGGACGGACTTAATGGGTTTTGGATGATTGAAAGCCTAGAAGAAGCCGGTTTGGGAATCATATGGGCTTCACGTGATTGATCTATGCTCAAGATAACATTGGACAAAAAAAATCCGCGTTTTTTGGTTGGTTATTCCTCGAATAATCAACCTATGTTTTCATGATAATGGTCAACCTCTCCGATTTGGCTCAAAATTTTTTTCTGGACGTTTCATGATGTCCTGATCAAAAAAGGTCAATGTCCGTCCGCCGTACGCCGCCGTCCATCGTCTGCGCCGTTTTTGGTAGTAGAAAATGTTCTAAAAATCTGAAATTTGGGTCAGGGGTCTGTTCCCAGCCGAGATGAGTCCTCGAAACTTTTCAGCCCGATCGGACCAAATTTGGAGGGGGTAGGGGTCAAAATGTGTTTTTTGAAAAATGGATTTTCGAGATTTTGGGTGAATTAGGCAAGTGGGGTGTCATTTTCCACTAAATTTTGGACGCTGAATCCAATAAAATGGGTCCCAGAACAATTGGCACCCACTGGAAGAAGTTATGGGTCAAATTGGGTATTTATTACCCATTTTGAATATGTGTTTTCGGGATTTTTTTTTTTTCAATTTACCTCTAGAGAGCCCTACATTTGTCCTTGGAGACAGTTCAATCCATTTTGAACTGACCAAATAATTGTGTGGCAATCATTTTTGTGGATACTGATCCATCGTGGTTGATTCATTCGGTCTTTTCGTTATTACTACTTCTTCATTCATTTTCAGAAAGTTGAAAGTTCAACCAACATGGCAGATAAGAATATTGTAGAGTTGAAGAAAAATGCGGACAAACTACAAGAACACACCAAAAGCAACTGGCAATGTTGGACTTGGCTACTTTTGCTTGTTGTTTTGGCATCCTTCATTGGTGAGCATGATCAAACTTCTTAATTGTGTCCTCATAAATAGAAATGCGAGGAAGAATTGTTGGTCAACCACATAAACCTAGTTTTACTGTCAAATTCTACAGGACTGTTGATGAAATTTCAATATTTGGTTCAATAACACGGAGTTTGTTGCTCCACTCTTGTTTCCCTTCCCTGAACATGAACTCAATTATAACATACGTTTTATTGCAAGAATTGAAACAGAAAGAGCTGGCAGGATATGTTTAGAGGCAGATATATTGGTTTCTCAATGTGTAAAAATTTAATGCGGTCATCCTTCATGAAGATTTCTTCCTGTTATAGGGATGGTGATGGTTATGAGGGTTTTCAAGAAGAAGATTTGATCCTGCAGCCCTAAACCAACCGAAGAATATTATTTTTGGACTATTTCTTCTTTACCGCGCAAGGCATAGTTAACTTGAATTATTTGAATTTTCATTTTGTCTTGATTTCGAAGGTAATTGGGTTGATATTCCTGTTGGGGTTGAGGTTTAGACGGATCCATTACACCCTATTTGAGACTGCTTATTATCTGAGTTTGTATTACATTTTTCGATGACCTACCATATTTTTTTGAGCTTTTGCTTTTCTTCCTCCTCATCACTTACTAAAATGGTTAAATACACTGTGGGGATACTGTGCATTTTAATGAAGAAGGATTTCATTTTTTGATGAAGTATGCAAGGCATGCTGGACTGAGCAGCCTTATTAACGTAATATTGAATGAGTTAATGAGGCACCAATGCTGTTAGCGCCTTTTCTTATCTCATAAAAGTTTTTCTGTTCATATTCTAAGTGTCTACCAATTTATCAACCTGTGATAGTGTAATATAATTTTCCTCAAAATAAATTATTTAAATTTGGTTAAATGAGGTACCAAATGATGTTGATTTTGTCCATGGTGATGAATGACTCCCTATTTTCCTAATGAGTGAGAGTGGTATGTTTGAGACCAAATCATCTGAGCAATACATAACTGTAAAATTGTAGGGTCTGGGCGGGGAAATGAGATATGATCCAGCGAGCACAAGGTTTATTGATGTAAGCTACGATTCACTAGAGATCATATATAATATCAAAATCAATGTCCAATCTAAACTCGATATTCACATATGTACATCGTCTGCAACCAAGCATATTGTCATTGAAACAATGCATTTACAACTGAACCATAAAAATAAGCTTAAGGTATTGTCTTGTGACCAGTGGCACTATTTATTGTCTTTGCAGTGAAATCAGTAAGCTAAAGTAGAAAAAACGGTCCACGAGGAGTTGCATGTGGAAGCAAAAGGATTAATCTCATCCATTATTATTTTGAAAATCTATAATAATATTGGGGAATTTTATTTTATTATTAATTCATGTTGCGTCTCATGAGTGGAAGAGAAATCAGTAGTAAGGTGATTGGTTATTGTTATGAATCTAGACCCTGTATTTCCTAGGTATTTTAGAATGTTGAAAATTGCATAGAAATATTTAATTTATGCCCACGCCTAAAATTACAGGAAGAGAAATGGCATAACTAAGGATCTGACTAAATTTAAGTTGTACCTCCATCCAAAACAAGTAGCTAATATGAATCAGTAAATGCATTGGTTCAGACATTGATACAGCAGGTGAGACTTAGGCACTGTGTGTATTCAATGACAATAGATATTTCTGATAATCAACTATGGTTGTCTATAACCCAATTCACTAGTAACTTGATCCTTGGATCTACAAAAACATATCACTGTTTCAAAATAGTTTACCATATAAATATAGAAATGATCTCATTAAGACTTCTAGAGAGAAAAAAAATAACAGCGGTGACACAACACCAACAACTTACACCTAATGAATATAGACATAAATTTATAGTCTGTGTTAGACACAAATTAAAATGTTTCTTCTCATACATCACATCATTTTTACATTAAAGTGAAAAACGAAACCATTTATACCTATAATGGTTTCGTGTTGGTTAGGTAGGTACATTTTTGTCGTATGAGAGCTCACATAAAAAATAGTCAATGAGGACATTATTCTGAGTTCATTTTCTCGTCACTGAATCTTTGTAGTGGCGCGACTGTTGGAGATAGTTTTTGATTCAATCTTTGATCAGCCGGTAGATGTGATGTTGGGCACCGTGTTCTGATGTAGAGACTTCAAAAACGTAAGCAGTACAAAGAAGGGTTTCTTGAGTCTCCCGATTGGTAACCACCTGTAAGTTGACAGACGCCGGAATTTAATTCAGAATGAAGAGATATAGTTCATTAGATTGAAGGAGGGTTTGGAATGAAGCTGCCAGGAGTAAAAGAAATACTTGCGGAAATAAATTGGTAAATTGGGTTCACCATCTAATATGAGTGAATCTTTGAGTAAAACTAACTGCTATCAAATCAGCAAAAATAATAAAATATCCAAGGTTGAGAAATGATGAAATATGGAGCTGAAATTTTATATCAGTTAAAATTTATAAATTAGGGAATTAGTCTTTTTTGATGCGCCTGGAAAATACCGTTACTACCCTACACTATCAGATTACTACACTAAATCCTGGAGCTATGGAGAAACAGAGCTTTATGCAAAAGTGATTCATGTTTGTAATTTACGATGAAAAAAAAAAAAATTGAAAGAATGATTTTTTCTTAGTTGGCACCAGGATGTCGTGATAGAATTATTAAACTAGAATTATTAAACAACTCGGCCTTCAGCCTCTATCAATTGGTAAGATGGTCCCTGTTACCTGTGTTAGCGACCTTACAGGAACCTATCAACCAAAGTCCAACTAAACTCACTTGTAGTATCGTGAAGTTCTCCAGGACACTGTTCTTGTTATACTTCTCAGGCAAATGTTTGAGCTTATGGATGAAATTTATCATGTATTCACACATAGGAGATCGATGTATGCGGTAGATGAATCTGCCGTTTTCAAACCGTGCATATTCGGTTTCCACCTTTTCGACTACTTGTTTCCCAAAGGAACAGACTTTAGTTGAACATGTTATCGTCATGTTTTCGTTACTCTCGTACCTGAAAAAAAGTGGATATTTTACAATAGTATTCCATTGAAGGGCAACTGAAGGACGAAGGGAGGAGCTGAAGAATGTTGAAAAGGTACCTAGTCGCATAAAATATTATTTATTGAACCAAAAAACCCTGGATGACTAGTGTAATGGATAGTTAGGGTTGCCGGCTGATTCCTGGTTTTCTCTTTTTTAGAAACGGATTGAGGCTATTAAATAGTAATGCATTTATATAATTTACTAATGCACTTAAGTAGTGAAACACAGTGGCTGCTCAACGCCTGATCCACGTTAAGGGAGTACTAATGGATCTTTTGTATCCTTCTTACTGGTTATCGAATGATTTCCTACAGGACCAACCCACCTGCATAGAAAAGTAAGGCACGTAACTTCAAATCTTGAGTATAGTGAAACTAAGTGAACCAGGATATTGACCATTAAACGTAATTTTAAGAGGAAATACCAATTAAAAAAATATATATGTTCATACTAATGATCAACTCACTGGCTTGTTACTCCGTAGAAGGCTCCTGATTCATCTTGAACGTTGGTGTTCAGGTCGGCCCAGAACTTGACGAGGAAAAAGGCGTTTTGAGGACCTTTGTCGTACAACTCTTTCAAACCGCCTTTCTTCTCGGGGAACTTGTCATATATTTGTCGTACATCCACTGACTGAAATGTATTCAATTGTATTAGAACGTAGCTATGCCTTAGACAGGTACAAGATAAAATGTTTACTTGGGTGACTTACTTCGAGGATGGGATCTGAGTAACTTGTTGCACCACCGATGTGAACAAATAGGTGCTTGTGGTACTGTAAATAAGAGCAGTTGAGGTTATTAATGAAGTGAAATTCAGTATATGAAGATAATTACATTATATGGATGTACATTTTCAGCCTTTAGGATGAAGAAAGCAGTGTTTTGGTCACATAGCGCCTGCCTGTTGATTAGATAAGATGTGTTTTTACTTCATAATCTTATTACAGATTAGTATTGTGGTAACTTCATTCACATGTGTGAGACAAGACAGGTGTTTTGTGGTAAAGATGAAAAAGTTTGGTTGTTCATGAACACACATTAAAGTTAAACATAGTGTTTCAGTCGTTACAATATGTTCAAGTAGTAGTAGGAAGTTGCGCAGGAAAGTTGAGGCGGAACACATAGCGCCACTATGGCGCGCTCATGTTCACTCCCCCAGTGCATGCTTATCTTTCAGGGACGTAGGCGTGGCTAGGTAAGAAACAATCCATTGCTTTACACTTACAATATCTGATTCTCGTTGGTGCTCCATGAAAGCAGAGAACTCAACCATTCTCAATTTATGAGTGGCGATTGCTCGTCCTTCCCACGGCGGAGGGGCTGGCACTCCGATTTCTCCAGAACCTGACACTCCACCGGAAGGTTTGCCAGAGGGATACGCAGGCGCTCCAGAGAACGGCTTGACGCTAAAATCAACATTGTGGGTTATTTGTTAGTTGAGATGCGTTGTCGAATATTTGTCGACTTAATAGCAGGAGTGGTCGCTAAAATCGCTCCAGTCGTGGGAGTTGCGTTCAAGTTGTAGGTTACTCTACTCTACTTGATCCAATTCCAAAGATGGCTTTACGAGGAGAATGAAAGTTGTTCCACTTACTCTTGTGACGTTCCAGGTTGGAGACCAGGCTGCCAGAACTGTTGAAACAAAGAGTGTGTAAATGACATCAGAAAGGCCAATCTTCACTTCAGCAAATAATAGGGATATATTATATTTAATAAATACACCAAAAATACCTAATCACCTAGTTATTGGATATTTAGGTTTAGGTAGTTCGTCCAGTTCATTCAGTCATTCTATTTGAATCGTATCTCCAACCTAAATTTAGATACAAGCATCAGAAACCCTTTGCAGTTTCTAACTACAAGTTCCCTCTGTAATATCATGCCCAAGTATTATTCTAAGCCCGATCGGACCAAATTTGGACGGAGGAGGGGTCAAAATGTGTTTTTTGAAAAATGGATTTTCGAGATTATGGGCGATCTTGGCGAGTGGGGTATCATTTTCCACTAAATTTTGGACGCTGAATCCAATGAAGTGTGTCCCAGAACGATTGGCACCCACCGGAAGAAGTTATGGGTCAAAATGGGAATGTATCTACCTATTTTGTACATGTGTTTTCAAGATTTCTGGTAGCTAGGCGTGTGGGGGTATCATTTTCCACTAAATTTTGGACCCTGAATCGATTGGAATGGGTCCGGGACCCGCCACACCCACTATTTTCCCCATGTTTTTTTTCTTCCGAAACTCTGTAGCTTCTGACAGTAGCTCCTTCCAGGCTCGAGTTGGCTCTATAAACGTTTCTAGGCATAAACCTAGGCTTTCTAGGTTTCTAGGCTCTAAACGAAGTGGGTAAAAGAGAGTATTTGGAAATTTTGTGCTTTTGGGGTATCGTTGATTAGTTATTCCCTGAAACTCTTTGAACTTGAAACACGTTCAATTGGCCTCAACGTTTTTTTTGTTTACGTTCCATGATGACACAGGGGAAGAAGAAGATATCACAGGGGTTGGTTATTCCATGGACCAAATTTTTTAAATAGGGAAAACAGTGGACTCATTTCAGTTGATTCAGCACACAAAATTCAGTGTAAAATGATATCCCACACTCCTAGATACCCGAAAATCTCGAAAACCCTGAACGTGTTTTTGAAAATATGGATTTTCGAGGTATTTGGTAATATAGGCGAGTGGGGTGTCATTTTCCACTTAATTTTGAATACTGAATCCAATGAGACGGGTCCCGGAATGATTGGCGCCCACCAAAAGAAGTTATGGGTCAAAATGGGTATCTATCTACCTATCTTAAATGTTGGATTTGAAGATTTCTGGTACCTAGGCGTGTGGGGTATTATTTTCCACAAAATTCTGGACGCAGAATTGATTGGAATGAGTCTCCATGCTGCTGGTTCAAGGGATAACCAACCCCAGTGAAAAAATTTGCAGCGTTTTCCCCTTTTAAAATTGTTGGATGCTCAATAAGGGCCCCAAAAAATATCGGACTTCCTCCTAAAATGGAGGATTATCTGATTATGATCGCATAAATTCCCTCTATAGACTAGAGGGTTCCCTCCTACATAGAATATCGATTGGGGATTCATGTTCGAACGAATACTGACATTTTCTTTATTAAATATAATCTAAAATACGTAATGAAATGATTTCAACAGGTGAAAGTCGAACTTTTTGTAGACAATTGCCGCTCACAAGGATGTGCCAGCAGAGAAATGTACGAGTATCAGCGAGTATTGGCTATTGAGGTGGTTGGCTGGGTGGTTGGAAAGTACTTACTGGAGTCGGGTAGGTAACAGGCGGCGTGATCCCAAGCGATGCCAACCCTGCTGCCTTGTTGTGTATGGCGGTGGCGGAGACGATCTGGGCCGACGACATTGACGACATCGTCTGCAGCGCCTTTTCTTTGGCCGCATGGTCAGTCGGCACCACCTAAACCAACCAACCAACTCACCTCAGTATATGGAAAGCCTTCGTCTTATGGGGGAAAGTCAATAGTAATCAGATTCCACACAAATATTTGGAAATAGAGATGATGGGGACGGATCAGAGCGGTTTGAGCGTTGGTTTGAAGCATGAAGCATGACGTCCCTGGTGGGACATACGAGGGTGGATCGATAAGTTTCCGGCCTGACCAAGAAAAAGAACGTTTTTAAGAATTTTTTTCAATTTCTCAACATAATCTCCTTCAAGGCTGATACATTTCTCATAGCAGTGTTCTAGTCTAGTAATGCCATCTCCATAGACTGATTCGTCAAGCTCCTCAAAATACCCATTTACAGCTTCGATTACTTCTTCATTGTCCGCAAATCTCTTACCGCCAAGCCATTTTTTGAGGTTAGGAAACAGAAAACAGTCACTCGGGGCTGGACAGTAGGAAGAGTGCGGCATTCAGATTCGCAACTTCAGATCGTTGATTTTAGCCATCGCAACGATTGACGTGTGCGATGGTGCGTTATCGTGATGGAACAAGATTTTTTTCTTTGCCAGATGAAGTCATCTTGTTCAGCGTGTTCCCAAACCTAAACTAACACGGTGATCGAACTGAAACTATAGCTACGAGCTATCTAAGGATGGTATGTACTATAGAACGCCACCACAACGTAGTCATAGTGGCGCCATCTCTTGGTTAGGCCGGAAACTTATCAATACACCCTCGTACTAGGGTGACCAAACGTCCTTTTTTGATGAGGGTAGATCACCATTGTCCCAAAAGAAAGCAAAACCGTACCATTTTCTGAATGCCAAAACGTTCCTCCTAGATGCCAAACCTCTATTCTTGAGTGACAGTTTTTTGCTCAACACAGAAGAGTGTGATTCTAAGTAAGAATTTCCTAATATGTTCGTATTCCGTTAACATTCTTACAAAATCTTAAAAACAAGTAAATTCCCCCTTTCTTTTTTTTTTTTTTAGATTTTCTGTGATTTTGAAAAAAGCCGTTTAAGCGTCCGTGTGTGTACAGCGTCTGACATGCTTTCAATGCCGTGAATTGGCAACTCTGGTAAGAAATAGGTGGCTTGCGTGCTCAGTAGCCTCGAGTTTTGTCTTGAATCGCTTTCAGTTTAGTACTGTGCAGTTTGGAAACAACAGTTGTTGGAGGTTCCATGTCAGATGAGCCAGAATTTCATTTTGGAAAAACCACAGTCCAGTGCAGAGCCATCAGCCATCGTACTGTACTGCATAAGCTCGTTCATTTGGGGAATTATTGACCTGGAATGATGGCTGAGATAGTGCTTTAGACCCATCCCAGTTCCATCCAAAACATAACCACTGCTCATGCTATCAACTTTTTTTTTTTTTAAATAATGTAAAACAATTCTGGCTTTTATTTCATTAGCTTTTGGACAATTACGATGTAAATGTGTCAAATAATCAATTATTGATAGTTGGTGTCTGTCAGATATGTTTAAACTCTGACCTTAGAATCAACAGTTTTAGTCTTCAGTCCTCAAATACTATCCTCTCAAACTTATATATTTTGCTTCGCTATTTTCGCCTGTTTTCCTACGGGTTAAGTAGGTTTGCAGAGTACATTTCAAATGTGAATCTACCTACACTCAGGTTGCTCATAGCCGAGTAAGTAGGTATTTAAATACGAAGGGGCGCAAAGAGCTGTGGTAAACGTTGAGATAGCTCACGTATTTTCCACAAGAAGTCTTTGCCCCCGTCTGAGCTCAAATGGTACATCTTGACATCAGTGCACGCACCCCCAAAAATCGATTTAACGTTACAATCGTAATATCGCTCCATGGTCCCCTTGCAAAACAGATTCCCGCAATTTTTGGTTGGTTATTTTAGATCGTTCCATGAACTCTTATCATTAAAAAAAAAATTAAAACTAAAACATTTATTTAAAAAAAAAAAAAAAAAAAAAAAAATCGGAACGGAGAAGTAACAAATTGAAGGAAACAAGCACAACAATTTCGAATCATCCTAGTTCGAGATATCGATTTTCGGGGAACTGATCCAAAGATCAAACAGCTCAAATATATATGTGGTAACCCTAGAGATAAAGCACTGGTTACGTCCAGTTTCTTATGGCCCTCGAAAAATATTAAGGAACCTTTTAAAACGTCCCTAATTTCCTCCATCAGCTTCAACATTACTCGCTCATCTAATTCATCAGGTCAGCTGAAGTCGGTTTGATCATATCACACCAAATTGTTAAAAGAATCTCATTCATTAATCACTAGTGTTTGAACCCCATCTCCATAAAGTTGCCGTATATATATCGTATCGCTAAAATAAAAATAAAAATAAATAGGTTTAGTTAATTAATACATAAAACACAACTCCCGTTAATCGGGAGTAAAATTTTTTTTTCAACTCACCACTTTCAGTTTGGCTTGAATCTCACGGAGTTTCCTTCGAGCGAGAACCTGAATATGTGAACTAACTTGCTTCCTTGTCCGAGTTTTCCCCGTTCTGAGCTTGATGTACCGAGCGATAAGCTCGTTTCGTCCTGGGGGAATAAAATTAATTTTGAACGATCCGACAGAAGAAATAAAATGCGTGCAACATAACAAGGACCGACGCTTGTGGCAATTTCGTATGTTTCGTTCGGTAACTGTTGGGCTGTTCGCAATTTCGTTCTTATTGAATAATACACGTTATTGTCCTAGTGAACATAAACTATTTGACGAAAAGAAAAGTGCTCACTAATTTACCCATGATGCAGTAATTGAGTATAACGGCAAATTTAAATAGAAAGGAGTAGCCAGTGTAATAACTTGTCGAAACTCATTAAAGTTACTAGCAACCCGCTTGCTTAACTCACCCCTATCACTTCTTTCTAACGTGAATCAGCAGCTGTGCATCAAATTTCATCGCCTGAACCAGATCAGCGAAGTGAAGGTGCCACTAATTTATTAACATGTTCAGCCTGGGCGCTGAATTCAATGAAGTGGGTTCCAGAACGATTGGCGCCCACTGGAAGAGGTTATGGGTCAAAATGGGTATCTATCCAACCATTTTGAATATGTGTTTTCAAGATTTCTGGTACCTAGGCGTGTGGGATATCATTTTCCACTAAATTGTGGACCCTGATTCCAATGAAATTGGTCCGGGACCCACCACACCCACTGTTTCCCCCATTTTTCCCATGTTGAAGAAATGAGTCTCCATGCGCCTGGTCCGAGGAATAACCAACCCGTGTGAAAGAATTTGCAACGTTTTAAAAATTGAAATCGTAACGCTAGATTGAGTATTTATGTGCCTTAGCACAGGCAATGCTTACAGAGATGCGTTGCATTTAGTACCTACCCTAAACAAAATAATGTTATTGTAGTGAAAAATAATCAAAATAAATGCGTTTGTGTACTAGAACATCTGATCGCAGCCATAACGGTTTTATCAAATAGCACGGGCATAGCGGAAAATGACTAATTAGGACTATCTAAAGAAAAACCTTTTTTTTTTTCAGAGTGTGTTAAGTCATCGTTGAATTAAAATTGTCAACCCCTTTTCTCATCAACCTTCAATGAAGAAGTCATGATCGATTTATTTTGATATGGTATGATTTTGGGTAAGAGATGGTCGACCACTCGTCTAATTAGAGTCTTAGCCGAAAAATATCTTAAGAAGTCAATGAATTTACTCAATTAAACGAATATTTTGCAAGAATAATATAACGCGTTGGGTGTCACTTTTGCATCAATTGACTACCTTTCGTGGCAGTGAAAATGTGAAATGTGAAAAGTGATGCTTTACAAGTGACATTTCTGTCATCAAGGTCTTCCCAACTGTAATGATAAGAACGCGCCAATAGTGATTGAAATAGAAATATTTTTATAGAAGGTTTTTTTAGTACATAAATATTAAGTATTTGTCGATATTTATCAAACATTTATTATTGGTTATCATTTTTTTGCAGTATAAGATGTTCTTTATATTCCCAATAAATTAGTAGGAATGATGAACTGTTCTTGAAAGATGTTTTTTGTATATGAATACCCGATGCACTTTGGACTGTTGAATACCTTCTCAGTGATGGGAGATTTTGTCCTGTTGTAGCATGGAAAGGACGACTATTATAGTTTGACCCCGAAGATTGAACGCTATTGGTTATGGCTCTTCACGTACCGAGTATGAAAGGAGGTGGAGGGATTTCAGTGAGAAGTGGTTGGATCTGATTTGAGGTGGGTTAGCCTCCAGTGCATTACACCCAGACACATCTTTCTTTTCATTTTCTTCCTTTAAGCTCGGCTGCAGGGGGATGAGGGTTCGAAGGGTGGTCAGGGGGCGAGGGTGCAGAAGGTGAGTCTAGGATAAAGGGGGAAGTGGTACGAGCCTCACTAATTGCACATTCTTGGCATACTTGTCCTTTCCAACCCCCTCCCCTCGCCGAGCATCATCGCCCTAACATCCACCCTTACCCTCGAGTCTTCCGGTCTTATCCTACCCTCTTTTCAGACTTATTTCACCCTCAACCTCTCATCAGCATCCCCCACCCCACCCCTCACACACACGTTGCTCCCTCAACCCGTCCACACACTTGCCACTTTCAACAACCATTCCTCGAAGCACATACCCACTCCTCAAAACGTGGGTAGTAGGTAACGCATTCTCTTTCCACAACTCAATTTTCCCATCGCTTTTTCTGTGAAGTCCCTTAAGGAAAAAGATGAACCGCGCCATTTCTACCTCATAAGTTCCTCCCCATCACCGTCCTAGTTTTCCAGAAAGAGCCGCCCTCATAAAACTATTTTAGATGAAGCCAGAAGGACCTAATTCTGGACGAATTCCCGGAAGTTGCGCTTATCTTAGTTCCTCCAAGTGCTGGAACAACTCGCGTTATAGTCGAACGTAAACGAATTTAGGCCTGGCTGGCGAGGAAGCATATTCCATACAGCTTAGGGTGGAGAACATCAAATTTAATCTCTTGGCACATCAACGATGAGTCGGTATGCCACTGAGAGTCATGGTACGGGATGTAGCAAAACTTCTAATAAAATGAGCTGGCACCGACCAACAGCATTGACGTGCCATAGCCTCGTGAGGATGAGCAAGTTCATGAGGGGTATGTTTCAGGATGTCTCCTACCTGAGTACAAACGGTGACAAAAAAGGCAGAATTTCTTGCCAGAAATGGTGGATCATCAGTCATCAACCAAATTCAGGGCAACCGTCCAGAGGTGGATAAAAGACTGACACTACTGGGGAGCTTAGCTGCTGGGATCTCGAGAAGCAAAAGACCTTACGAGATCGTCAGACTTCCCTCAACTCTTCAAATGTCTAATTTTATTTTATTTTATTTGCCTGTTCAGGGCTGCCTGTGCTGGGAGACTTTCCAGGATTAGTCAGAGTGGTGCGCACACTGAAACTGGTGAAATCAAATTATAAACGGGGACAACCCTGACCGGTCCTGGGGAGTCTCGCTGCAAGGAGTACCAACTGAAAGAAGATAGCATTAGGCATATTTGAAGCAACATAGGAGAAATTCCTCCCATTGGTCTAGGGAGGCAGTATCGGTATCAGCAGAGTATCGATACCGTCTGGATATCGATCAGTATCGTTCATCCCAAGTCTTAAATCGAGGATGAAGAAGGAGTTAACATCAGCGAGTTAAAGCTCCCCGTAAACCTAGGTTTAAGGCTAACTCAGAGTGGTGAAACGCGGTTTTTCCTTATGCTTGCTTATTCCTCGGGTTACCGGTAAGCCGAACTTTGGGCCGAGGTGGTGAAATCCACCCTTAGGACTGCTGTAGGAGTTGATTGCTTGGCATGCCAAGAAACATCCATGTCTCCATTTTATCTCCAGAGACGTATTGAAGGTGCGCTTAGGTACCGTTTTACAACAAGATCTTCAGTATACCCTTAAATCGAATTTCTATAGAGATGTGCCGAAAAGAACAGAACAGGTATATTGGAACAGGTATCTGTTTGGAACAGTTCCGTTCCGGAACAGTCTTGTGGAATAGCCCGTTCAAACTGTTCCGAACGATACCCCGAGTTCGCTGCCTGTGCTCACTATTCTCTCGCACTCGTTTGGAACAGCAATACAGACAACACAGACGAGTACGTCATGGCACTTGATTTTTGGTATTCCCAGGCTATGTTACAAAACTACTACTTTCAAAACTGGCATTAAAACATTTCAATGTGGTTGCAACATCAGTTCCGTGTGAACGTATTTCTTCAAAAACTTGAAGCATAATTAGTGACAGACGATCACGACTGAAACCCAGTAAAGTTAAAGCAATTGTGTTCCTAAATGCTAACCATAAGATGATTTAATAACTGTCACTACGGTCAGATTTATGTTGTTATGATTTTGAACAAGACCTGACTAAGTTTGAATGATTTGACCTAAAAAATTTGACATAATTAAAACAATTTCTAATTTATTTGATTGTTTTCATTCAACTTACCCAAAATAACTTTTAGATATATCAATTTTAGTACTAAATTAGTACGTTATACGGGCATCGGCGTGAATTACCTTGCTGTTATAAAATATTTCGAATAGTCTCAGCTTGGAACAGTCTCATGTGGAACAGAGAACAGGATAGAGACGCAACAGCATCGTCGGAGTCGTCAGACTCGCAGAACAGTCATCATGAGACCCCGTGGAACAGACTGTTCTTAACTGTTCCGCCGGAACAGGTATATGAGACTAGTCTCATGTGGAATAGAGAACAGTTTAGAGACGCAACAGCATCGTCGGAGTCGTCAGACTCGCAGAACAGTCATCATGAGACCCCGTGGAACAGACTGTTCTTAACTGTTCCGCCGGAACAGGTATATGAGACTAGTCTCATGTGGAATAGAGAACAGTTTAGAGACGCAACAGCATCGTCGGAGTCGTCAGACTCGCAGAACAGTTATCATGAGACACCGTGTAACAGACTGTTCCTAACTGTTCCGCCGGAACTGGTATATGAGATTAGTCTCAGCTTGGAACAGTCTCATGTGGAACAGAGAACAGGATAGAGACGCAACAGCATCGTCGGAGTCGTCAGACTCGCAGAACAGTCATCATGAGACACCGTGTAACAAACTGTTCTTAACTGTTCCGCCGGAACAGGTATATGAGACTAGTCTCAGCGTGGAACAGTCCCATGTGGAACTGCTCCACAAGTCAGTCCAGCACGGCACATACTAATATACTATAATATACTATAATGCTAGGTACTACTCACCATACATTTTCCCTTCATCGCTGAGTATGATCTTCCGCCGGCCACACGGTGGGTAGATGGCGAGGGCTTCTTGAAACGACTGTTCGATGTCGGGGCTCCAAACGCCTTCAGCGTCCGCCGCCGCTAGCTCCTTGTCTTCATCGCAGTCGCCAACTTCTAGCGCCGACTTGTCCGAGCCCGGGCCGGGATCGGCCACAGACCCGCCGCCCCACGACCCGCTAATCCTGTCCGACCCCACCCACACCCTGAAACACAAATCAACAGAAGAGGTTGTTTAAACGTGTCAATAAAACCGAAAATGCTTTATAATACTACCATAATACAATAAAACCAGGGCCGGCGTCAGGGAGGGGTAGGGGGGGCTACAGCCCCGGGGCCCTAGGTCTGGTTTAAAATACAAATCAGTGGTCTTTTTAACCGGGCAATATTTCCTCTAACAGACTTCTTATCTAAAAATAAAGTTGGGTGTAATGCATTAATCAGTAGGGCAAAACTTGAGTTTTTCTTCTATTGTAGAATAGAAGAAAAAAACGGTAAATTTGAAGGTGAAGTCAACAATGTGCCAAAACAGGTTGTCAAGCCTAGGTGTTTTGGCGGTGGAAATGGACCTAGTAAAAAGAGCAAATGTAGATAGAATAATTGACGAATTTGCGTCAAGAAAAGCCAGAAGAGGAGTTTTGTTGTAATCATGGTTAGATTAAAGACTTTAATTGACGAAAAGTGTTGTTTACTTTGTATATAGAAAAAAAATCAATTATGTATAATCATAATGGACAGGATCCCTAAACCCTCTATCCATACTCCAGAAGTCAATCCTGAAAATCATGGCCAAAAAACCTAGACGATTCCCTACACATGAACTTTTTACTCTGATTCAAGTTTTCACTCTCCAGCAATTATTCATAAAATCAGCTCTATTATATTTTCACCCAGATGAATTTTCTACCAATATCAATTCCGAATATCCACCCAACCAGTTATCCCTGCCCCGCCCTCCAGACTGTTCACAACTGACCGCCATATCTTCTATAAATTACCAATTATTCTACGATATGCAAACAAATACATTAAATCTCCCACCTCTTTCACAAGAAGTCAATATAAGAAAAGAATATTTACATGGTTAATTAAGGCTGGCCCAAGGGCCTGCGAATCATGGCTGACTAGTGTATACAGGATATGATGTGTACATATAAGTGTTGTATATAACATAGAATAATAATCAAATAGAAATATAATAACCTCCCTCTCGATGTTCCCACATGAATGAATATTTGTATGCTCCCCCATCCAGCACGGATTTATCTATAGGTTGGGGGAAAATTTCCAACATAATGTATTGTTTGTTAATTGTTTGTGATTTACGGAAATAAATCTATTTTCATTCATTCATTCATTCATTCATTCATAATTTATCTACGTGAATTATACGTAATAATTATGTATATGGATTAATAAAATCAATTTCTTCAATCAAAACATGTTGTATTTTTCTTTTTTAAATACCACTGTCTATTCAATTAATTCAACATCTACATATCTGTGATGCTTTAATTTAAAATTTCTATTGTATAATTATTTTTTTTTGAAAAGGTTTCAATTAAAATTATTTTGTATTTCTTCAATGAGTGCCTAAATGTGGTTTACTTAAATATGAAACAGCCTGAAAAGATAATTTATGAATGAATAAGTGAAAACAGGTCTAGATTACACCAAAATGAGTTATTTTATCTGTAATTCAACATTGTTCTCAGGGACTGGGGAGTATCCCTAGACCCCCGGTACCCCACACAAACAAAACGCCTTCGTGCATACCATACATAGGGATTAGGTCCAGCCCTGGGGCCCGCGATCGCTCTCGCCGGCCCTGAATAAAACTATAATACTTTTAATGAACCCTAAGGCTGTCCGTCCACTGCACGCGAATTCCTGTCAGGTTCACCCGTCCTATCAGCTGTTTTGGTTTCCATGTCGCTTTCGGAATTGTGACAACTATATGCCTTGGACTCTTCAGTTCAACAGACGAAGACGTCAGGCCAGTCAGGGTATGATAGAAGAGTGGGTGAAAGATATTTTCGTTCAATGGCATCAGAGTGGTTTCACCTGCAGGGAGATCTATCTCCGGAATCTGCCAAAAATTCCTTCCGATCTTAAACTGCATTCCCGAATGGAGATTGTGAATGTCGTGATGAAATACACTACTCGCGGTACACACCAATCATCACAAGAGTACCACCATCATCAACAACTACCCTTCGGCAAGTTCATCCCCTGCTTCGACTTCCTCCAGCCTTCAGCATTACTTCAGCGACTTCTGGTTCCACAGGGGTGGCCTCTCCTGCACCAAAACTATCAATTTACCGATTTCCATCGCCAGTTCGCGCGTTCGGAATCAAACTGGTTTGATTCTCTTCGCCATCGCCAGACTTCGCGCGATCATTGCGCTTGCAGTGGACGGGGTCCTATACAAATCATAGTGTTTGTTAAGAGGAGAACTCTTCGCGCGAAATCGCCTATAGAAGAAACGCCTATAAGAAAATAGTCTATTCGTGGCTTATTAATAAAGGTGGCGATTCATTTGACTCCTATTTTCAGAGTGTATATCAATGAGCTTCTGTATGCTAACATATATGGTATTGTGATGTGAGGAATGATATTGATGATATATTGTTATCTTGATAGTGCCATTGTTACTATGATATTATTTGTGCAAAATTGAGTTATTTTTATGAGATGTTCTGAGTGACTTTCCCCTCAGCAACTCAGGCTTAGCCTACAGTTGGGGGTTATTATTCACTATTTGTATCCTCCGATACTCAACAGCTGTACACGAATAAATTTTCTTTCTCTCTCTCTCTCTCTCTCTCATAATACCTACAAAACGAACTACGATTACACGGAGTATCCTTCAGTAAGAATTGAGGCGAATTGTTTTGGTTGGTTATTCCTTGAATAATCAACCCGTTTTCATGCTAAAAGTGAATCTCTCCGATTCGGCCCAAAATTTCTTTTCTGGACGTTGCAAGGTGTCTAGATCAAAATTAGTAAATGTCCAACCGCCGTCCACCGTCCCCGCCGATTTCGATAGTAGACAATTTTCTGAAAAATCTGAAATTTCGGTCAGGGACCCCTTCTTGGTTCTAGTTGACCCTCGAAACTTATCAGCCCGATCGGACCAAATGGATTTTCGAGATTTTTGGCAATCTAGGCATGTGGGGCATCATTTCCCACTAGATTTTGGACGCTGAATCCGATGAAGTGGGTCAGAACGATTGGCGCCCACTGGAAGTGGTTATGGGCCAAAATGGGTACCTATCTAACCATTTTTGAATATGTGTTTTCGAGATTTCTGGTACCTAGGCGTGTGGGGTATCATTTTCCACTAAATCCGGGACCCGCCACACCCACTGTTTTCTCCATGTTGGGGAAATGTGTTTCCTAGCGCCTGGTCCGAGGAATAACCAACCCGTGTGAAAGAATTTTCAGCGTTTTTGCTCATAATATCACAGGGTATTAATTGATAAGCATTTGCAACAAAAAATGTCTTCTATGCCTTTTTTTAGCGGCTTCGTTTCCAAGTTTGTCACGATTTAAGATTTTTTTCGAGTTTTCGACCTGATGTCACCAAAAGGGCTATAACTACCTTAATTTACAAGATAATCTACACTACATGTACGTCAAACTTTCTTCCGATGTGTCTCTCAATTTCACCAATCAATGAGTACTGATATTCACTAATTTAGCTCAATGTTAGAAGTGAATGAAAACGCGAATCCTCGTCAATATTCACCCGGGTAGAAGAGACATTTTCCGCGATCTTTCATGGAAAAACATTCCCAAAATACCAGCTTTCCAACGATGTAATCAAATTTATTTTTGTGACAACATTTGGGTATGAAAATGACGTTGAATGAATATCCACCTATATCGTGGATTTTCACGAATGTACCGAATTCCACGTACTTGAAAGGTAAGTGCCTACTATTGAACATTTTTCAAGCTTCAAAATTTGGTTCAATCGAGCTGAAACGTTTCGACGACCAGCAAGAACCGGAAACGGGTCCCTGACCAAAATTTCCAATTTTGATCTAGACACCTTGAAACGCCCAGAAAATTGTTTGTGCCGAATCGGAGAGATTGATATTTTGCATGAAAACAGGTTGATTATTCAAGGAATAACAAACCAAAAACCATTGCGGAATAATTTGTGACGTTTTATCGTTGATATTGACTTCGGGTATTTTCTGTGCCACAAAGAAACAACATCTTAATGTCATAACTGTAATTGTGTGCTTCGTGAGCGAATTGATAGTTTGACATGAGCTCTCGTGAAATTAATTCACTCATTCTTAAGTAGCTACTTTTTAGGAAGCCTAGAATGGCTAGGCTCTGTTGTCTTTCTGTTATCCCTTCTCCTTTCTCGGTCTTCATCCTTCCGTCTGTTTCAACTATTCATGCCGATTAGATGGCGTGAGTAGGCTGTCAGTGTTACATGTGTAAGTCTACAGTGACAACTAGATAAAAACATAGGTTGATTATTCAAGGAATAACCAACCAAAAGCGAAACGGAGTAGGAAAATCGCGGGGTGTCGACCCGTGCCGGTTGGCGGGAAAGGAGATGGCGGGATAGTTTGCCGATCGACCGCTAGATCGCACAGCAACCAACTCGCATGGGACACGGCCGGCCACCTGTTGACATCCCCCTGACAAACCTCACGATCGCGCCATCACCCATACAACTGAACATGGGTCATCGTGGGGTACCCCTACTCTTCTATCGATAGTTTACATCAATATCGGTATTTATTATTACGAGTAACAAGAATATGTCAACGGGCTAAAAATGACTATTCTGGGGAGGAAGATTGGCCGGGTGAGCCAAACAATCCGAGTTGTGGAGTTTTTATAGCAATACAACACACGTTTGATCATGACAGACAATTCTTTAATCAATTATCTTCAACTCGGGATTGTGGCCTCAATAAAATATCGGCGTGTTGAGAAGGTGGAAGAAAATTTGAATCGCGCACTCTCGTGAACCCTTTATCCGGCGACCCGAAATTGAGTTAAAACTTGGATGGAACCAACTCGGGCGAGGTCAGATTGTGCGTAAAAGCGTTGGGAGTAGCAATATAAGTTAGTTCACAACACCCGTTGTCAACACCGCCTGACATGGGCCTCCTTGTATTAAAAAACGCTGCAAATTCTTTTACAGGGGATGTTTATTCCTCGGACCAGGAGCATGGAGAAAAAGGGGAAAACAGTGAGTGTGGAGTGTGCCGGACGCATCCCAATCGATTCAGGGTTCAACATTTAGTGGAAAATGATAGATTTCCTACACGGTTAGAAGCCCAAAATCCCGAAAACCCACTTTTGAAAAAGGCAGGCAGGGAGGTCATTTTGTGTGGGTGACCCATAACCTTCTGGGTGAGTTGACCATCCATATCTTCTTGCTTGGTGGTCAGGGTTTCTTTTGGTAGGTTATTCCTTGAATAACCAAAAAATTTCCTAAAAATCTGAAATTTCCGGCTCTAGTTGGCCCTCCTGGTGGTGATTTTTGGCGTGTGGGGTATCATATTCCACTACATTTGGACGCTGAATCCAATGAAAAGGGTCCAGGAACGATTGGCACCCTCCGGATGAGGTTAAGCAGGAAACCCACTATGCCGTCACCGTCAGGCACCGTCAGTCACCGCCTTCACCGTCATTTTTTCGGCGATAACCCACTTGCCCGGCTTGCTCCGTCAAAAACCGGAGCTAACCAGAAGAAATGCATCAGTTGCGATGGAGAGTTCATCAGACGAGGAGTTGCTAGTAATAGCCGCAGCATGTGCTGAAGAAGAAGAGGTACAGAAACGGAGGAAGCATAGGTACTGGGTGCACGGAATCTTCAGAAGAAGAAACGAATATGGTGAATTTCATCATTTGTTTGACGACTTGAAAAAAGACGATGCTAAGTTCTTTTTATATTTCCGCATGACTTCAAAGAAGTTCTATGAATTGCTCGAGTTACTGAAGTTTCCAGTAATTATCACTAATATTATAAAGGAAGGGATACTCCCTAACAGCCTCTATCAACATTTCGTCCCTACTCATCGCTCACTACACAAAAGGCACACTACAAGAAACACTGGCGATGTGACTTCACTGATAGTTGAATGTCGACTGGAGAAATGACGGACCGGCGATCCGGCAAGAATGCCCCAAACAGCAATGGTGGCCGACGGTGACTGACGGACACGGTCGTTGCCGGTGACGGACGGGTATAGTGGGTTGCCGTTCGTTTAAAACAATGCAAAGCAATGTTGCCGGAACGCAACGGTGACCGACGGTGCCGGACGGTGCCTGACGGTGACGGCATAGTGGGTTTCCAGCTTTATGGGTCAAAATGGGTACCTATCTACCCCGGGACTACCTAGGGACCCGCCACACCCACTGTTTCCCCCATTTTCCCATTGCTGAAGAAATGAGTCTCCATGGTCCCTGGAATAACCAACCCGTGTGAACGAATTTGCAGCGTTTTTACTATAAACCTTGTTTTGTGTGATTCAAGGAGTTTTGTTTTTTCATTCAACTTTTTAATTGCTCTATTATGTGGGTACGTTATAATTGGTACGGAATTATAATTTATTAACCCTCCGATGGGCGCATTTAATCTGTGAGATGAGAAGAAATTGTTTTGGTTTACCAAATTTCCATGACTCACAACAGAGAGCTGTTCTCCCACCTATCTTCCTGACTCCCACCATGGTCGCCAACCCTATCACCATTTTAGATCCAGGAAGTTCTCCAATGCCACCAGAGACGTTTGAATCTGTGAGATTAATTGCGCCTGATCACGTAGTAAGTTAATTAATTTTATTTGTTCGCAAATTTATATGTATTAATTTTTATATTATCATTAAATTGTAATGTTACTTATTATGAATTATAGACTTAATTATTGAATCATTTATCTTGAACTAATCTGTGAGATGCGAATATTGTTTCCAGGAAGATTTTTAAAAAGCGGAAATCGATTCCGAATAGTACATACAAGTGATATCCTAATTTTGTTCAACGTGTGATAGCTTTAGCAAATTATGGGAGGTTATTTTTATTACACAATAATGCTAGTTTATTATATATATACATATATTTTTTTTTTTAACTTTTATATATTTAAATTTTTATGCTGTGTTTACTTTCCAACTTTTTATTGGGCCATCAAACATTCTTGTGCCTTAAGTACTAATTTTAATTCATAATTATTGAAAATATCAATATAACAGGCTATCGATCTAGTTATAGTGGATAATTAATGAATAAACTAAAATCGCAACTTTAATTGAATAAAAATGTTTTATATTTATGAAATTTATTTCTATTGTAAAATAATATGTTTTAATACATATTTTATTAAACTTGAGTGGCTCAGAAATATTGTTTCCTTATTACAAAGAAATTGAATGCAAGTTGGTGTACTTGATCTCACAGATGAATTGCGCCCAAGCTACAAATCATATTGCGCCCGTCGACGGGTTAAGCACATTCCCATCACTTTTGAGGTGAAGTTCTGCTGTTAGCGGTTAGTGCCAAGTTATAAACCAAATTTGATTTAATATTGTTTGGATGGTTGGAGTGGAAATTTATCATTATTTCAAAGAAAATTTGCTTAGTATTCCATTTAAAGGAAATATGCCCTTTCCAAAAAAACGATTTCGTAATTATCTTTCCTCTCAATTGTGAATTTAAGTTTTTTATGAAATCAGTTGAATGCATCTGGAATACAATCAATTTGTTCATTTGTGCATCATAAGGGAAATAATACCCACACGCCTAGATGGCCGAAAATCCATTTTTTTTAAAACCCTATTTGACCCCCGTTTACACGTTTCATTCTTCTTCATTCACATTTTTTCTTTTTGTACTAGGATGAATAAGGAAGAAAGAAGAAAAGAGAGAAGGTATTCTCCGACCAATTATTTTCATGTGCACTTTAAAATACCGTAATGCGTGACAATTCAAACGTTTCAACAATTTCCGAAGAGGATTACCCGCCAACCAACAAATGTCATCGGAGCTCAGGGAAATCAGCAACTAGAGCAATTCGTCCAAGTCAAAATAACATTACTCGTGATGTTCACAACTCACCTACTATGACGAATGATCGAGAGCAGTCCAAAAATTGCTGTGGGAACTTCAAGAGGTGTACGGAATGAGCGGTACCCAGATGGACCATCGATCCTGCGAGACATTGGTTCGGTAACGAGTGAAAAGAGCAAAATAACCTGAGTTGGATGAAATAAGAGCGCAGAGCAAGAAATCCCCAAAGACTGCCTCTGAAACCGCTAGTCGATGTGGACCCCTACTCCGTGGATGGCAAGTTGCTGATGACTCGGGGTTGGTCGACCAAAGTAGACAAAATATTCCTTCTCGCCGTCAAAGTACAACACTTGGTGGTGTTGAAACTCCATAACAAACTGGCGATTTATTTTTTTCTTCGAGCCGTCGGCATCGTGTGCTTCACAAAGTACACAACATTTGTGTACAAGATCGTGCTCGTATCGTTGACGACTTTCTTTATTCGTGCGAGTTGAATGTTTTCATCCTCGTAAAAATTACTGTGAGAGTTGGATTAGCCAAGTCAGCCGTTTTTCAGTATACTCCGGCAGTTCTTGAGGTCGTGAGTCTCTCAAGCTTCTTTATATTCGTAGACCATGTTTTGGCTATCACATGTTGATAGATCGTGGTCTTCTCCTGACTACAACGTCATGCTGAAGGGCTACATTTCCCTCATGAAGCTGATTGATGTGCTATCAGGCGCATTGGGTCTCCTCCAGTTGATATTATTGATGAAAATCAACAACAGATATTGTGAGGATCGGCCAGGCAATGGGACTATTCTTAGTTGTTTGCTGACGTGGCTCCAACGAGTCAGTTGACCAGCCTGCTAACATCAGTCCGTAATGGTGAATTTTTACGATCGAATTGAGCCGCAAAGCTAGCTGCTGCCACAACCGTCCTGTACGTTTGGATGCAACAGCCATGTGACGCTGACATTCCGAATGTCATGGCAGAAGTCTCAGTTGTTGGAACGTGAGCTCATGGATGAGAAGGAGGAAGAAAAGATTCGTTTGGTAGGAATGAAGAAGGGGCTCTTCAGTGAACGACCACTCGGAAGAAGAGGAAGCGAGAATCAAGAACCTCTTTCGGCTAATGTCAGCACCACCAAAATCATGCCCTGCTCTGGGGCTCAGACGTTCAATGAGGGGTTTGCATATCCTGGCCGCAGCTGGGAGCAGTCCATCTGCAGCCGAATTCCAACAGCTGCTGACGCAACATAATGGACATTATGAACGGAGCATGACTACCTGATCGTGCCGTCACTTTACCATAAGATGCTGAGGTGCTGATGTATTCACGTCCCACAACATCGATATTGGGGATCCGTCTTCCTTTCTTGGTTTCCTGGCGATTCCGTGTTGTTCTGGTCATGAAATTGAGCTAAACTGGGGAAAATAGTGAATGTGGAGTGTTCCGGACACATTCCAATCGACTCAGTGTCCAAAAATTAGTGGGAAATAACATCCCACACGCCTAGGTACCAAAAAATCCTGGAATCCTACCCCGCGAATCCCGCGTATGGCGGACGGACTCTTCACATTCATGGGCCAATCAGAAAGGTTTGTCTCTGGCATACAAGAATATATTGTTTATTCAAGGAATAATGAACAATGAAACTCAGAATCCTCAATTTTTATATTAGGAATTTGGAGGCAGCCACCAGTAGACGATTCCGGAGATGCCTCAAAGAAGACCGCTTAGGATGCCAATGTATTGATTATATTTGAAGATGAACGCATCCGAGTATTTCCGTTGAATTTGAAAGTATGTATTGCAGAAGCCCATTTTGGTTGAGCCTTGAATAATCTTGATCAAAATTAGCAAATGTCCGTCTGCCGTACGCCATACACGCCGACTTCGGTAGTGGAAAAATTTCTAAAAATCTGAAATTTTGGTCAGGGGTCCGTTCCTAGTCCTGAATGGTCCTCGAAACTTTTCAGCCCGGTCGGACCAAATTTGGGATGGGTAGGGGTCAAAATGTGTACTTCGAAAAATGGATTTTTGAGATTTTTGGCGATCTACTCGTGTGGGGTGTCATTTCCACTAAATTTTGGATCCTGAATCGATTGGAATGGGTCCGGGACCCGCCACACCCACTGTTTGAAGAAATGAGTCTCCATGCGCTTGATCCGAAGAATAACCAACCCCTGTGAAAGAATGTGCAGCGTTTTTATGCTGGTAAAACGTCAGGCGTGTCGTGCGCTGCTGCCTTGTCGTGAGTCGATAGTCACAAGTAGCAAACCCCTCAGTTTATAATTTCGTCCCCTCGTCGACAAGTTGGAATATTGACCTTTCCGTCCCCCCACTCCGGCCGTTTTCTCAGGGTTCGATCATGAGAAAACCCGGCTCGACGAAACCTCAAATGAAAAATGCATTAATGACCTGATTAGGGTCGAGATGGATTCTCAGCATGAAAAGGAGAGGACACCCCCAAAGAAAACGAGCGTAAAAACATACGCCGAGTCAATAAAATTAATTGTTTCCTACGAAGGGAGACAAGCGCACGGTAGGACTGGATCAGATAGCGGAGCGGGAATGCGAAGGCCGGCTCTTTGATATCCGCCGACCGCTTCGGCTCGAATGAAGAAGAATAAAAAAGTGGAAACCAGAAAGGGAAAGAGAAAAAGAAATGAAAACCAGACAAGAAAGACGAAAATTTCCGCCTTTTATTTTCCACCCGTTTCTTCAGTTTGTTATGGAACTCCGTCAAATACTGGCGGTTTTCGTCGGCTCGGGGTGATCTTGTAACTAGTTTGTGAAACCAAATGAACGTAGTTCCGCGCGTAAACAAATACTAAAAACGCAGCGGATTCATTCACACGGGTTGATTATTTATTTATTTATTTATTACACAAGAACGGGACAAGCCCAATTACAGAAAATAGAAAAATAAAATGCATTCGCACGCATGCCATGAATCAGAGACAGTGATGAAATTACTGACAGTAAATACACCGAAGATAGTCAGTGGAGTGAGAAGACTTCGGCGAGACAGGATCGAAGAGAGCGAAGGGAGATCGAGAGCAGGTCGATGTCATGCTCAGCCGACAGCAGGTTAACCATTCTGGGAAGTCGGCAGAGAGGACGAGAACGCATGTAGTTGGTAGGTGAGAATGGCACAGCAAAGAGATCGCAGGGGCGCAGGCCTACTCGGGGCACCCGCAGGCCAAACTGGGCTAGCAAAGATTGGGCATGCGCCCAGAGAAGATGCCGTGCATGAAGGACATGTCCGCGAGAGCCCGGCGGGCAGAGGGGCTGAGCAGATGAAACTGCCGGCCCAGGGCACTGTAGTCCATGTCCTCCAGACGAACCCCAAGCTTGAAGGCCAGGTAACGTAGGAACGCACGGTACACCCTGTTCAGCTGATCCACATGGCACTCGTATGAGGGACTCCAGACGACGGAAGCATACTCCAGGTGAGGCTGGACGATAGCCCGATAGAGGGCAACGAGGGCAGTGGTACTGGTGAACTCCCTGGTGTTTCGTTTTATAAACCCGAGGGCACGCATAGCTCGAGAAGAGACCTGGGCAATGTGTTCGTTGAAGGTCAACTGCCTGTCCATGAGAACACCAAGATCGGAGACCACAGAGGGACGTCTAATGGCAACACCATTGATGGTATAAGGGTTTATATGAGGGATTAGCAAGCGGTGATACGCGATTATTCTATAGACTAGGCGCATGGAGTCTCATTTCTTCAACATGGGAAAAATTGGTCCAAAATTTAGTGGGAAATGATACCCCACACGCCTAGGTACTAGAAATCTCGAAAATACACATTCGAAATGGGTGAATAGCTACCCATTTTGACCCATAACCTCATCCAGAGGGTGACAATCGTTCCGGGATCCATTTCATTGGAGTCAGCCTTCAAAATTTAGTGGGAAATAATACCACACACGCCTAGGTACCAGAAATCTCGAAAACACACATTCGAAATGGGTAGATTATCCAATAAATAACCAACTCAGACCACATACGGCAACAGATGAAAGATTAACTAACATATTCCACAAATTTTCACGGAAATTTCCGAAAAAAAAAACGTTTTCTGGGATAACTTTTGGTCGCTAACATTAGATAAGCGTTTAGAACAAAAACTTGATATAAATTAGCACGATTATAACGATTATATCCGTTGGCCGATTTTTGGGGGTAGTGGCTGGAATATTTAATCGCCTTTCAAATGAGCCCCTAACGTTGTACACTGACTACTCCGATCCTCGTCAAATCCATGTTGATCATGATCATTGCACAGAATCTGTTGTATTTCTCGTTCACTCACGATTCAGGGAAAAGCTCGAAAGTGGACGAAGGAAACTCCCAATTAGGCGATGAGAGTTCAGTTAGACCGACGAGCCCATTTAAACGGACGAAATTAACAAGAGCCGACGGCTTGACGGTGTTCGTGCAACCGAGACGACTCCTATCGAAAGTGAGCATAACTAACAATACGTCGAAAAAAGTGGAGTGCAGAGACTCACCCGTCGTTCCTATGTCGCTCAACAGCTTGCCCAGAACGGAAAAATCTTGTAAATACGTCCAAACTGATCTTTTCGAGTGGATGAGGGCGACCCTAAACTGTCATTCGTCAGTTAACAACCTTGAAATCCTCAACTTCCTCGGTTTCATTGAACGATGGGAAAAACGTGGCGGAACGTGGAAGCGAATTAATGAATTCTTCTTCCTTTTTTATCCCTTTTTTGTCGACGTCAAAGGGTTAATTAGCCTTTCAGAAGGGATCCGGCTAGTCAGCTTTATTCGTTCGGTTGGTTTCGCACCCTAAACCTTCATCAGCTTCAAACGGATCCCAGAATCTGCGGTGCTTAGTCGAAATAGCCCCTTCGCTCTGCTAGAATGCAGCATTATATATCGTTTTCGGTTTCAAATATGAAACTTCATCAAGTTGACATGTTGATCAATTAGAAAAAACTCTGCAAATTCTTACACAGGGGTTGGTTGTTCGTCCATAACCTCTTCCGGTGGGCGCCAATCGTTCCGGGACCCACTTCATTGGATTCAGCGTCCAAAATTGTGAAAAATGATACCCCACATGCCTAGATTGCCAAAAAATCTCGAAAATCCATTTTTCGAAATATACATTTTGACCCCTACCCCGCCCAAATTTGGTCCGATCGGGCTGAAAAGTTTCGAAGATCAACTAGAGCCGGGACCAGACCCCTGACCCAAATTTTGGATTTTTAGAAAAAATTTTTACTACCAAAGTTGGCGTGGACGGCGGACGGACATTTGATCTAGACACCTTAAAACGTCCAGAAAAAATTTTTTGGGCCGAATCGGTTCGGTTGTCCTTTTTCATGAAAACATAGGTTGATTATTCAAGGGATTGCCAACCAAAATGTGTGTAGCACGGACTGAGTATTCATCTTGATCGGTGTCCGAAATTTGGATAGATCGACTTCAGCTACGAATGCAGGGTTATTCAGGGAAAATTGACAGTGACAGTGAATTCTGATGGGATCGTAAAACTAACGTTAAAATATCCATAAAAAGAGGATACATCTCTAATTACAATTGGAGCCAATGTCAAGAGAATGTGTTCAGCCATTCGAGTTGTTCAGACTGAAAGTGACCTTAGTTTCGGGTCTGCCGTTTAAACAGTGGCTGGCGACATTATTGACCGCGATCAAACATCAATCGCCTTGAGCGGACGAATGGAGAGGACGAGACGAGATAAAGGCGGTCCTGTCAGTTGGATGTCCGAAACGAACTACCGTCGAAGGAAATGTAACATTCTCGATGGGTACCCCCCCCCCCCCCCCCATCATAATCACGGTCGCTGCCCGGAGGACCGATCTGTCATCTCGTTTTCTCCTCAACCCCCGAAATCACCTTTCGTTCCGACAGCCAGAAAGTCAGAAGCCAGAGCTGGGAAGCGTCCAGATATGTTCAAATTTGAAAGGACGAGACGAGCCAAAACTCGAGCTCGTCAATGACGTGAGCGATGGCGCTTCTTCGCCAAACCCGCTTCGTTGCTCATACGTCGATGAGCTCATTATTTTGGGAAGAAATTCAACAACAAGCAGAAGCCAAGTTTCAAAGGGCTGCTCAGAAACTCATTTCAGATCCAGAACTCTTCTATATTGATCGACAGCTACAGCAACCACACCTGTCAGAAACACGATCAATCATTCGTCCTGATTCGGAATAAGTTTGTTATGCTATGTTAATGTTCATTAATTCACCCCTCACATAACCAGAAAATTTATCAAATACCTGAATCCACAAAAACGGAGGTATCTAACGATAGTCTATTTCCACCAAAAGTAATGAGTGCATTTGTTAATGTATGAGTACCCCATACGACTAAGTGGTAAAATGGCGGGTCCCGGACCCATTCCAATCGATTCAGGATCCAAAATTTAGTGGTAAATGATACTCCACACGCCCAGGTACCGGAAATCCCGAAAACACATATTCAAAATGGGTAATATATACCCAATTCGACCCATAACTTCTTCCAGTGGGTGCCAATCGTTCTGGGATCCGTTTCATTGGATTCAGCGTCCATAATTTAGTGGAAAATGATACCCCACTCGCCTAGATCGCCCAAAATCTCGAACATCCATTTTTCAAAAAACACATTTTGACCCCTACCCCACCCAAATTTGGTCCGATCGGGCTGAAAAGTTTCGAGGACCGTCCTAGGCCAGGAACAGACCCCTGACTCAGATTTCTGATAGAAAATTTTCTACTACCAAAAACGGCGAGGACGGCGGACGGCGGACGGCGGACGGTGGAAGGACATTTTGGTTTTTTGATCTAGACACCATAGAAATTGCATGAAAAGGATGGTGCCATGGAGAAGGGGATGATGCTACGGAGGAGGAGATGGTGCTAGGCAGGAGTAGAAAGTGCTGAGAAGGCGGGGATGGTGCCAGGGAGGAGTTTATGGAGCCTGGAAGGAGTAGACAGTGCACCCCTTACGCATTTTCCTCCCCACCACTATCACACATTGAGGCTCATGCATGGAACTAGGTACCATCCCAATTTGATAATATGAATCTGGTGCCAATCGTGCACTTACACGCTACTCCACATTGTCCTTCATTTACTGGAAACAATGACAGATGACTTTGTACTGAATCGTTATGCTTGTTTACTAGAGAACGTGACTGCATATATTTTTAGAGTATAAAAATTATATAATCTGAATTCTAGAAAAGATTGAGGGCATTCCAAATATGATCTTTTTCCTGATCAATTGTGAATAAAATCACAAAAAATATGTGTCATGTTCACATCCAGGATATATGCTACTCAAGACAAGTGGGGTGGCTAATAGGCCTAATCTAATAATGTTTTGATGTGTGTGAACTATCAATAGGGGGGAGGGGGGCACAGACGTACGATTATCTTCAATGTGTGGTTGTGATTGATCGAAAAACGGAGGCACGACTATCTTGGAATGTGCGCGAGGGGAAAGAGGGTGCTCGTAGCAAGGACTCGAGTGATAAGTATCCCCGGGAGGAGCCGCGAGGGGCAAGTGTGAGGTAATCGCAGGGGATTCTGGTTTGGACTCGGAGTACGTTGGAGGACAGAGATGTGGGGGACACACGGACTAACGGGACTTCCCGCTCTTGCGGCGGCGGGATGACTCATAGAGGCACTTCTCCACCTATGCGCCCCGTCGATTCAAGGAGTCGCCGACTCGGTGGAACAGGACTCACCTCATCAACCTCCGACGGATCGCGGCCCGTAGGCGACTAGGGGCTCGGCGGTTATCACTCGCTTCATGTTGCCCTATTGTATGCTAATGTTTCTTTGTATACCTTCCAACTCGCGTCGACCGCCACCGCTTGCTCCGCCTTCACCATCTCAGGGCCGATCTCACCAAACTCTAGCGATGGATTAATCCGCCATTTAACCCCTTCAGTCCAATTGTACTTACAACTTTTGGACTGAGCCTGCCATTGTTACATTCGCTTCAGATACAATATTGACCGCCCCACAATAACTGTAAATTTAACAAATAACGTTAGTAGGGATTGTAGTAATTTTGAGAGAGTTTACGTTCTGTTTTTGTGCTACCGGTAAGTAGAAATTTCGAGCTAATTTACGCGTAATAATACAATTTTTTCTTGTTTTTCAGCAAATTAAATTTACTTATGAGATGAACCGGCCCTACTCACCATTGTACAATAGGACCCTAGCAATGTAGATTATCATAAAAACTAATTTTTTTATTTATAACATTAGTTCTTGTAACAAATTTCAATGTAAATAAACCTTTATGAATGTGTTTTTCATAATCAGACTCCATGAATGGTAGGTAGGAAACCTGGTTTTTATAACGTCATGGTTCATACTAGGTAGGTTGCCTCCCCATGCCCGAAGAACAATCACTCTCGGTAAAAGAATTTGCAGTGTTTTTTGATCTAGACAATGCAAACTGTCAAATGTTTATGCCAATGAGAGTGATCAAAAGAAAAGCATTGGTTGATTATTCATGGAGTAATAAACCAAAATTGAGAGAACACTTATCTTTTATACCTGACATCAATACTGATAATTTAGCACCGTAAACGCACACTGAGAGTAACTGACGAATCGGTATGCGCTTACTCCTTGTTCAAGCACCAATTCTGTCTTTGCCTCCTCAAAATTTTACTCTTAAAATTCGGAATCCAATCGATCCGGGACCCGTTTTATTGCATTCAGCGTCCAAAATTTGGTAAAAAATTATAGCCGACATGCCTAAATCGCATTTTGACCCCCCCCCCCCCCCCCCCCCCAATGTGGTCCGATTGTGCTGAAAAGTTTTGAGGATTAATGTCGTTGTGGACGGCGGACGGCCTATTCAAGGAATAACCAACCAAAACAGTAAACGAAACCAGCTGTTTCAGGGGTGTTTTGTCATCCACTCCTCCATCCTAGGGGAAAGAACGCGGCGAGTTGGGCGGCGGAGATTTCATCGTAATCGTCCCTTCGGCGAAGGTAGGAATCTAACAGGGCGGCTTTCGGGAATGGGACGGTGCGGAAGGAGTCCACTTGAATCATAGCGCGGAGTGAAGAGGGCGGAGGAGGAATGCGGGTGGTTCGCATCGCATCCCATTTCATCGCACCGGTGATAGTTCCGGAGTCAAAGCTGACCCTAGCCTCACATCCCCCAATCAGCCTCCCACTTGTTCAAACTACCCCCAACTCGGCCCCCAACGATGTTTGAGGCGGAGAAGAAATGGTGATCTGTTGTTGATGAGAAGGGGTGAAAATGAGAGGGGAACAGCGCGGTGGGTGATAGGTAGGTGATGGTTGGGGGGGGGGGGTGCCTTGAGCAAATACACCCCGCTCTCCGTCGACGGCTCATCAGGCGGTGGAGCTCCCTTCCGATTCAGGTATCTCAATATACCGCGGTTTTAGTGGGATTTGCGCTTCCACCGTCTGACCCCCGATCCCCTTTGTACGCCCGCCGAACTGGTTGTTGCTCCATTTGAACCGAATCGGTGCGATGGTGCGGTAATTCGCCCTCACCCCCCACCACCGACCCGCCGCACATTTCCGGGGCTTCGAGCCGACTGAACAATTTACTCTAAATGTGCTAATCCGACCTGGTTGGAGCAAATGTCTGGAAAACGCCATAAGAGACGAGAAGGTTAATCCCTCGTACATAATCCCTATTAGGTACTTCTTCCAATTCCGCGAAAATTAAGTACAATTTTCGAATTATCCAACTAATTTCAACTTCATCAGCCAAGCAAAAGAACAATAAATTTTCCAATTCCACAATTAAATATTATGCATCATGCAGTATATTAGAATGGGCATACATTGAATGAAAATGAATACACGATCTTCTATAAATTACATAGAATATACCTCCACAGCGATAAGGTATAACCCTGTGCGGCTGGGGGGAGTTGCCATTTCTTCAAATGATATTGCCAATTGACAAATGAATTGATATCATGAGAAAAATATGAAAGGAGAAACAAAAACGAATTACTCTGCTCTACTGAAAGTTGATACACTTGCAATCAGGACCCAGTCCCGTATTAAATACTCGAGTCAAAACCGAGACTCAAGATACATCTATGCTAGTGATAATTTCATTACATTTTTTAAAACCCACTGATATTAGCCAAGAAAATATTTTTTTCTTAAAAGCAGAGAGGGACATTTCGAGTCTTCCACGAATATGCTGAAAATAAGTTTACATATTGTGAATAATGTAGTGTAGGGCTCTACATAACCTGAACTCAGCCAATTTCAGCCTGATCTTAGCTGAATTTGATTTTATGTATCATACCAAAACATTACCCACCATCAGCCATACTTATACTTTTAAAAGTCAAGCGAGTGAAGCACATTAGTTGTAAGCCACAAACCATTTTAAAATTTTTTAAATTTATTATGAGCTTTTTTGGTTGGTTGTTTAATGAATGATCAATCGATGTTTTTATGCAAAAAGTCAATCTCTCGGCCCAAAATTGGCGTGGACGGCGGACATTTGCTATTTTGATCTAGATTGGAACGCCCGGAAATAAAAATTTGGGCCGAATCGCAGACCTTTTGGATGGAAACATAGGTTAATTATTCAAGGAATAACCAACCAAAATTGAAATTTTTTAGAGAAATTATTGGTTTTAATGAATAATAAAAGATTGAGTGTTGATCTGCAATTGAAATAAATGACGGTCTTATTGAGGGTTGTGTATTTTGGAGGTATTTCGAAGGGTTGAATGATATTGTTTATTGAAATTCGACAGGATCGTCGGAAAAATGTGCGGTAAAATTCCCGATTCGCAGCAGTCGATCTCACACTGACAACAGCTTCGAAGAGGCAAAAAGGCAAAAACGGCGGCGGTATTTTTTCTACTCGGGTCACCAATGAGGATTCCGGCGGTTCCTCCCCGTCCCCGCAGATTTATGTGGGTGGATATTGCTACCCCTCGTGACGGCCGATGCCGCCCTTCGAGGACAGCGCTACCCCGCCGAGGGGTCCTCGTTTGGCTTCTCATGGCGGTAATTGGATCACACCACCTGACAACTGAAGAAATATTAGTTCCGCCGCCGGATCAGGGCGCTTTTGCTCATACTAATTAAATCATAAATATCGGCCCTTTCGCCGCCGTCTCGAGGGTAAAAGAACCAAATTCGCCCCCTTTTTTCCCGGGGAGTCATTATTTTCGTGATTAGCGCTATTACTAACCTCCTGTCCTTGGAAAGGCGCTCCGAGGACAATGGGGAGTCGCTACTTATCACACTAGTTTTACATATTACTTTAGTATTTATGACGTCTTGGTATCGTCTCCTTTAATGCTTTAATGATACTCTCTCCAAGGCAGTTAGCCCTTCGCAACCTCCACCTTATGGTTGGTTGTTCCTTGGATTATCAACCTTTGTTATCATGCAAAAGTCAATCTCTCCGATTTGGCCCAAAAATTTTTTTGGGGCATTTCAAGGTGTCCAGAAAAGGTCAATGTCGTCCACCGTCCGCACCATTTTCGGTAGGTAGTAGAAAATTGTCTAAAAATCAGAAATTTGGGTCAGAGGTCTGTTCCCATCTTAGGACGGTCCTCGAAACTTTTCAGCCCGATCGGACCAAATTTAGGCGGGGTAGGGGTTTAAATGTGTAGATTTTTGGCAATCTGAGCGTGTGGGGTATCATTTCCCGCTAAATGTTGGATGCTGAACCCAATGAAATGAGTCCCAGAACGATTGGCACCCACCGGAAGACATTTTGGGTCAAAATGGGTGGCTATTTACCCATTTTGAGTATGTGTTTTTGAAATTTCTAATACATACCTAGGTGTGTGGGGTATCATTTTCCACTAAATTTTGGACCCTGAATCGATTGGAATGGGTCCAGGACCCACCAAACCCACTGTTTTCCCCATTTTCCCATGTTGAAGTCGCCATGCGCCTGGTCCGAAAAATAACCTATCCCTGTGAAAGAATTTGTGGCGTTCTTGAATTTAGCTCCAGGGCACTGCTGAGGAATTCTTATTTCTTGTGGGGATGTATTAAATATCATTAACATTGAGTGATAGTGTGAACTGGATGTTTCTGATGTACTAATGGGCATCAAAACTGGTGAGATGAGTGTGTAGTAGGGATTGGTTGGATATAACAGATGGATATGTACCCACAGCGGTGCAGGAGTATAGACCTCGCATACTATTGGGGAAACGAAAAAGATCCATGCAGTCCTATAATAGTTTTCCGTGTTCAGGAGATCGCGCATCCGGCTGATAAACAGCGAGTAAAACTAGCAATTTTTTGCCTGTAAATAATTTTTTTTTTTTTTTTTCAGGATGTTTTTTGTCAATATTCAACGTGAAATGGCTCGTTGTTCATGATATCGATATTTTTCTATCGATGTTGAACAAACATGGAGCATTGAATTTGTAAGGTGTGCACTTCATATTCCATACTTGTGCGATCATACACGATCAACGACGGGGATATTACACCAATGAACCATTTTGGAACAATTGGCCGTTTCAATACGTGTCACACTGTGTACACATAATCGCTACACCGGTACATGACGGTCTTGGGGTCGTCTATATTGGTGGAACTAAGGGCGTTATTGGTCGAGGGATATGCTGCTGATAGTCGGAGTGTGATCAAGTGTCGGAGGGGTTACGGGAGGGGGGTTATTGACAATGACCGCACCGATATCTACCCCCTCGGCAGGGCTATTGTTCCCATTAACTATGTTTTGTCCGTCCTCTAACCCTCCATTTGCTTTAGTTCTTCGTCTTCGAGCCATTCAACCCTCCACCACCGCCACTCCTAAACCGTCACTGAAAACTTCAAACAACCCAGAAGCCCTTCCCAAACCCATAACTATCGACGAGGTCCGCAACATAGTTTGGTGAGAGGAGCCAAATCGCCACTCCCAGGGAAGACTCGAGAAGGTTCTCGGCCAAGGGAGCAAGCATGAAAAGGGACTGAGGAACGCCGCAGAGGGCAGTTCAGTTTGGAATCAGAGTATAGATGCTTCATGTTATAAACATTACAACCGTGTATTGTGCCTAGTGATTGTGTAAGTGTGTGAATGAGGACAGTGTATTTGAGTGAACAATTGTAATAAACTATTTACTGTTGCTGTAAAGCAGTGTAGAATCATATTTTACTCGCGAGTATTTCTTGATATATCTGATTCCTATCACCTAGTGCCCCTAGGTAACCTGGGTATGTACAAAATCAAGAATATTGAAGTACTCAAGTACTAAAGAACTCACTGAATAATCTGATGTCTACATTACTTGAAACTGAAGTAAACTACTTTGTTCTCAACATGGGATGTATTTCTTCAGTAGAGGCGAGGAAACCAAGTATTCGAAACAGGATGAATTCAGAAGATGGGCTCTTAGTGAAGCATAGTATTTCAGAGGAGAGCTGAGAAGATGCGACGAGGAGCAAGCAACTGGCGTCCAAGATGGCGTGTGTTCGAGTAGAGGTTTTAATCATCTGACAACCACTGCCTTCCTGATGGGTAGTGAGGGCTAGTAATAAACTCCGAGTGTCAACTCAATATTCACCATATACTGGGTAGTATAATTATGGACACGAGATCGGCTATTCACGCCATTCCCAATGGTGAGAAATCAACTGGGAAAATGGGAGGACATCTACGACTTTCATTTGGCATTTACAAAGAACATAATTAAATCCTTACAATATGTTGCAGTGTACATGAGGCATCTATCAATTAAATGTACAACCTGATGAATTGTACTCATAGTCTAACTTTTCCAGATTTTGGTTGGTCATTCCTTAAGTGATCAACCTTTGTAATCAGGCTCAAGGTCACGGAGGGGGGGGGGGGATCCCAAAGTTTTTTGTATACTTTTCATGTTCAGATCAAACCTAGTACTAAACGCATGGGAAATATTGGAGGGAAACAGTGAGTGTAGTGTCCTGGACTCATTCCAATCGATTCTGGGTCCAAAATTAGTGAAAAATGAGCCACACTCGCTTATGTACCAGAAATCTCAAAACCCACGTTTGAAATAGATAGATACATACCCATTTTGATCCCATAACCTCTTCCGATGGACGCCTCTGGACGTTTGGTGGGCCAAATGAGGAGGAGCCGAAAATGGGCCTCTGATCAAAATTTTCAGTTATTTCAAAACATTCAACTACCAAAAACGGCGGACGGACATTAGCTTATTCTGATCCAAACAACTTGAAACACCCAGAAAACATTATTGTGGCATAACGGCAAATTCTTCCGCATTGGTTGTTTGTGGATGATTGATTGCCCTTGACATATTCCAATAGGTAGGTCGACCTAGGCGTGTAGGGTATCATTTTCCACAAATTTTGGACGCTGTTTCCAATAAAATGGGTCCCGGAACGATTGGCACTCATCGGAAGATATTATGGGTCAAAATGGGTATCAATCTTCTTATTTTGAATATGTTCTTTCGAAATTTCTGGCACCTAGGTGTGTGTGTTTTAGGAAGAAAAAAATTGTTCAACATAGCCAGATAACGCTCAGAGTTCACAGTTACAGTCACTCCATTTTCCTCGAAGAAGTGAGGTCCGATGACAGCTCTCTTCCCAACAGCACACCACATTGTAACACGAGGGCTGTGTAGAGGTCTTTCGTGAGTCTCTCTTGGATTTTCAGGCCCCCAATACCCGAAGTTTTGTTTGTTGACAAACCCATCCAAGTGGAAATGTGCCTCATCGCTAGTGAAAAGAACGAAATTTTCGTTGTCGTCAAACACAGACATCATCCTCTCACAAAACATCTTAAGCTCATTATAATCCGCCGGCAATAATTGCTGACAAATCACCAACTTATATGGATGAAAGTGTAGATGGACTTTCAATATTCGACGAACAGTTGATTGTGAGAGGTTCAAATTTGCTGCACAAAGTCGGATGGAACGGTGTGGGCTCTGGAGGGCAGTGACTCTCACGCGCTCAACGTTCTCTGGAGTTTGCGCTGTTCGATCTCCTCCCCTCCTTTTTTTCGTAACACTGCCCGTTTCCCTGAAGTTTTCAACCCACCTTAGGACTACATTACGAGTTGTGATAGCTCCACGGGGAGATAGTACTCTCGATGGAAATCTCTCTGTGTTTGAATTATCGACTCACCATTCACTAAAAACCGACTTACCGCGAAAACACGTTGTGGCATCGTCCAAACCATCTTTGCAACTAACCTAAAAAAACTTCCCTTCATTGTGATGGTCCCAACCCCACCCCTCTCAGAGTTCCCCACGCTGAGTACTACCCATTTCAAAAACGTCCTACTTCGTTGGCGGACCCTGTATCATTTTCCACTAAACTATGGACGCTGAATCGATTGAGTTGAGTCTCCATGCTGCTGGTCCGTGGAATAACCAACCCCTGTGATTTTTTCTGGTTCAGAATACCGTTTGTGAGCGGCTCTCACTGTAGTGTTACCGGCTCATAATGTCATCCATGTAAACATGCCCACGTTGCTTATATTTACGAATAATTTTCAGTGTCTAAACACACGAGAAGAAAACATTCCGCGCAAGCCCTCTCCGACCACGTTCAAGGGCTGGGACCCTTTGGCATGGCAACCACGTGAGCCAACTATTATGGGTTGATCTCTCATGCTAATTCCAACAGAATTTAACGTATTGAGGATATTGAGCTCGACGGAGGTGCCGACCCACAAAGCGCAATTGCCTTCGTCGGGGATGTTATACGAGGCTATAAACCAGGTTGACGTTCCCACATGTATGTACAATAGACAGTCGAGAGGGGGTGACGTGAGGAGGACGACAAATGAGACTTCTCGACCTCCAAAGGGCGGTCCATCTCAAGACAACGTCCGGGAACGGCCCTTTGGAGGGATCGAGGGTAACATTGGATCGGCCAACTGCACCGATCGGAATCCACATTTGACCGCCCAACCGTCCTATTAGGGCAATCAGCCGAGGAATGCCCCGTCGAATATTCTGAATTGATTAAATTACGGGGAGTTGTATCGCATACTGTTTGGGAGTTAGGAGCAAGGCTGTCAGTTGATTAACCAAAGCCTAAATGCGCCTATGAGCGCACGAAACTGCGCTCATTTTCACGATGCGTCCGACAAATCATTTTCATCGTCGTTATGTTGAGCATCTGTCTCGGGGTTTCATTCCACCGGTGGATTTCTCGCTTTGACGATGATTCGTGCGATCGCTAAGCAAACTTACAAACTGGATTGACCGACGGTCCAAACTTTCCAGGTATTTTGTAAATTTTCGTTTTTCACTCTACGTTCAGTTTGCGCAGAATTTTTTTTTTTTTGTTTTTGCTTCGGGGATTTAAAAAGTCTCACGAAAACACGCACGGTTGACTTGGTAACTACACAATCCTGAATGTAAGCCCCTCACCCCCCCCCCCCTCCCTCATTCCACTACGCGATTATAACCTGACACGAGCAAAAACTCCCTGAGCGGCGGTTGAAAGTCATTTGCTCCGCTTTCAACCCCTTCCCTGTCGACAAAGCCCTTCCTGATTTGATACAGAAGGTATAACCCCCTCCCCTCGCCACTTCACTCATTGCTCCGACTCGCTCCCGCTCAAAGCCGCTTTATCAAGTTCAGATAAACATCGAAAGTTTGGGGATCCAATTACCGAGTAGGGGTTGCTACTCGCTTCGAAGCTTGAAGATCCACTGTTAACATCAACCTTCACCGTTCTCATCACGCGCTTTTACATTGGAAACTTGAAATATACCCGAAGCTTATAGGATAGTTTCCCCTAACACATTATTGCCCTTTTTCAATGATGACTTTCGCTATATCGTGTTCGTCATATAGTACATAAAGGACTCTGAGTAGATGAAATTATACACTGTCACCAATATGGTTTTCAATCTAAGAAGAGCACGTTGGATGCAATCATGTACCTGCTGGAGAAAGTTACAATGGCAATGGATGGGGGAGAAAAGGTCATGGTTATTTACAAGGACCTAACTAAAGCATTCGACACGGTGCCTCATGATAAATTGATAGATACCTTGGCTGAATTAAATTTTCACCCAGCCTTCATTAAATGGACGCAGAGCTACCTTAGAACTAAATTAAATTCAGTATCGGTAACACAGAAATTGTTGATAAAAATATTACTAAAAAACGACAGACGGTACCCGACAGCAGAATTATTTAGAGAATTCCATGTCCTAAACTTGAGGGATTTAGCAGATAAAACTACCATGGTATACGTGCATAAGATGTATTTGGAGGGCAAAATTTCAAAAAGTGACTCCAAGACTAGAAGCGGTAGCCAAGTCACATTGCTAATGCCACGAATGTGCACATCGGCAGCGCAGCGGTTCTATTTATTTTCGGGTGTGATAATTTATAATAATTTACCAGAAGTTATAAAATCAGCGGATAATTTATTTACTTTCAAGAGGGCCATGAAGATTTATTCCGGGACAATCCATACAAACTGTTTTTTCATTTTTTTCCCCGATTCCCCGTATTCCTGATCAAAATTCGCAGCGTTTTGGTTGGTAATTACCTGAATAATCCCCTAATTTAATCATTTTTAGGTCAGGGGGGAGGGGGGTCAACCGATTGACCTCATAATTGTATTTTAGACCCGTGTTTCCCAACGTGGGGCCCATGGACCATTCCCGGTTAGCGAAAATAAAAATTTCTCGGAGGATGAAAGAGAAAGATGTATATAATAAGCTGAAAACCTACTTAGATCTCAATGATATACCGATAAAAAATATAACATCTTGTGCTGCAGATGGTGCTCCTAATATGATTGGCAAAAAAAATGGTTGCTTAAAATTGATGAAAGATGAGAATCCAGAAATGATTCTTGTGCATTGTGTTATTCATAGGGAAAACTAAAGTGTGTTAATGCTATTAAAGCTAATGCCAAAAGTGAGCGTCTCTTCAAATTATATTGTGAAGAAAAAAATGAAGCCCATGTGAGACTTTTACTTCATACTGAAGTAAGATGGCTATCAAAAGGGAACTGTTTGAAAAGATTTATGCAACTGTTTGGTACTCTTAGTGATTTTTTAAGCGACAAACCTGAAATGAAGTATCTGTTAACAATCGATGGTAAAGCATTTGTGAGTTATTTGGCCGATATCTTTGAAAAATTAAATATATTAAATAAACAACTTCAAGGAACAAATAAAACACTTGTCGATGCAAAAGCGAAGATATTTGGTTTCATTACTCTCATTGAGTTATGTCGGAAACAAATTAACAACAAAAACTTTGAACAGTTTCATTGGCTCCAAAAATTTGAAGTAACTCATACCGCTTTACTTGTTACTGTCAATCATCTGAATATTTTATCGGCTGATTTTAAAGAAAGATTTTTCTGATTTAAAACAAATTGGTTTTCCAACATGGATGATGCAGCCAATGTTAGTGGATTTGTCTGACATATCAAATATGCAGTATCAAGAAGAACTCGCAGAATTGCAAAATGATGAGTCAGTTAAAACTTTATTTAATATAAAAGGTGCGATGGTATGGCTTTGTGAGGAAACAGAAATCAAATACCCAAATTTATCCAAATGTGCAAGGAAACTATTGCTACCATTTCCATCTTCATATCTAGCTGAATGTGGATTTAGTGCTGTAAATGATTTACTGTTAAAAAAAAGAAGTCGGCTGGATATAACACGACGTGGAGACTTGAGACTGAAGCTATCTAATTTGGAACCTAATATAAAAGCTCTGTGCAGCATGCATCAAGCGCAAGGATCTCACTGAACTGGAATGATAAATTAATATAGAAATATTTTTATTTAATTTTTTTCGCATTATAATTTCAGTTAAAATTATATTTTTTGCTAAAATAAACAAGTTTCTAGTGATTTCTTCCTAAAATCTATTATGAAATTTCTGTGTTTAGAAGAGGGAATGTCGAAGCTCACGTCCAGGGGCCTATTCCTAGAAGCTCTTCACTCCTCACTCTCCACTCTGAATGTGCAACCTCCCCACGAAAACTTTTCGTTCCTAGAAAGTGCAGAGCGTTATGAAGATGTAGAGTGAAATGAAGAGTCAAGGTATGCAGAGTTGTCGGTGTTCTAATCGGGTTTTGTTCCAAGAAACTCTTTACACTCGTATGCAGAGTCAATACTGTGGGTGGCAAATGAAGATTCGTCCATTTTTTTGTAGAGTATCCAATGACTTTGCCAAATAGCTGTCGACTTTCCAAATATAATTTAGGAGATAATTTACACTTGAATTATTATTTCGGATGGATTTTATTGGAAGAGGAAAATAATCATAAATCTTTGGATTGGTAATTTGGTAATTTTTTTTTCCAAGGGACCCGCTTTTGGTTCTCAAAACTTTTCAGCCCGATTGGAGCAAATTCAGGAGGAGAGGGTCAAAATGTGTATTTTGAAAAATGGATTTTCACGATCTAGGCGTGTGGAGTATCATTTCCGAATAAATTTTGGACGCTGAATCGAATGAAATGAGTGGTCCGAGGAATAACCAACCCCAATCCCTATTAAAGACTTTGCAACGTTTTATTTTAATCAGTCACATTTTAATCAGTGTGTAATTATGCCCAACTCGTACATTTATTTCTCGTCCAATGGTTCAGACGACGATGCTCCCCCGGGTGTTATGTTACACAATGTTACGGTACACGTACTTACAGAGAATGTGTTAATTTCAACTTAAGGGACCCAACTTGAGGAACTTAATCCTGGGCTGTCAATTTGCGACAAAAATTTGAAATTCGCTAGGTACCATTTAGTTAAATTAAAGTGGCACGTACGTCAAGGTATCAGGACTACTCACTCTACATTTCAAGTAGAACATGAGAGTTGGAGTGAAAGGTTTCTAGGAACAGGAAGTTCTCCTACTCTTCGTAATTTCAATGTGAATATTATGAGAGGAAGATTCGTAAAGCGTGAAGTGAAGAGTTTGTAGGATTAGGCCACAGGTTCCACAGCTGTATGTCCCTGTGTTGCTTATGCAGTTGTGCGTCAGCCTTAAAAGAGAGCGTCTCGTTAGGCAGCTGTTCGCGACCTTGCAATTACGAGCGAGGAGGGAACAGAAAGCGAACTATTCACGATTCATCATTCTTGAAGAGTCTTTTTAAACCCTTTGAAGTCACTATTGGTGCGCGTGTGCGTGTGCGTGCGTGAAAAGGGTTGACTGTTACGGTGGTGGAGGTGGCGGTGGCGGCGGGGCGGAAAGAGTGGGGCATTGACAGCTCCGGAGAACTTATTGTATAATCTCGAGAGCCCTTCGGAAAGGAATGGTCAATCAATAAAAAGAGAAAGAGAGAGCGATTGAGGCCTGCCCGTCCGTCTCTCTTCAGCACGGCGGCGGAGGCTCGAGAAGCGGAAGGGCTCAGGGATGAGGCGATGAGGCTCCTTGTGCTGACTCAGATCCCGGGAGCGCAACAAAAAGGCCTCAAACCGTTTTCTATCCCTCTTCAACGCCTGACACCGATCCATCGTTCCCTCTTTGTCCTTCTTCTCCCCCCCCCCCCCCCCCCCGGCCAACCGTGGCACAACCCCCGCCGCTTTCACCCTCAGCGCAAACTTCGGGTTTCCTTCCTAGTAGTACAGGGCTAGACACTCGGATCTAAGCCCTCGCCCTTCCCGACCTCCGACCTCCACCGTTTGTCCCCGTTTTACCAATTCCGCGATCCTTCTTTTTATCGAGGCTCCTTCATTCGAAAAACAATAAATCCCCGACCTGATACACGGAAACCCAAGAGAGAAGAGCGTTGGAGAGAGGAAAAATTCCATTTTCCACTTGATTTTATTATTTTATTTTTTATCCAACTCTTCCATTTCACGTGTGATGAACCACAATTCGCAATATTACTCTACTCCTCTGCCAAGAAGAATAACTTTCGTAATTTGTCACATGTGACAAGGTTCGTTTGGCCGTCGTATACATTTTACGAGAGGAGTTGCTCCTCAAGTCCCACGCATCCACTGTTATCCATTTGCTTTTGGTTGGTTATTCTTTGAATAAACAACCTATGTTTTCATGCAAAAAGCCAACCTCTTCGATTCGGGTCGAGCAAATGTCCGTCAACGCCAATTTTGGTAGTAGAAAATTTTCTAAAAATCTGACATTTTGACCCGTTTTTGGCTCTACTTGTTCTTCGAAACTTTTCGAAAACACACGCGCATGGAGACTCATTTCTTCAACATGGGGGAAATGGGGAAAACAGTGGGTGCGGCGGGTCCCAGACCCATTCCAATCGATTCAGGGTCCAAAATTTAGTGGAAAATGATACCACACACGCCCAAGTTCCAGAAATCTCGAAAACACATATTCAGAATGGGTAATATATACCCAATTTGACCCATAACCTCTTCCAGTGGGTGCCAATCGTTCTGGGACCCACTTCATTGGATTCAGCGTCCAAGATTCAGTGGAATATGACACCCCATCACCGAAAATCTTGAAAACCCATTTTTTCGAACTACACATTTTGACCCCTATCCCCTCAAATTTGGTCCGATCGAGTTGAAAAGTTTTGAGGACCAACTGGAGCCGGAAAGAGATCCCTGCCTGTAAATTTGGATTTACTTGAATTTAAACCGCATCAATAAGAACAAGGAAGAAATCAATTTCGTATGAACTGCATCCAGTAAACCTAGTTTATCATAGCATATTCGTGATAATATTGACAAGTGATCTCCGCGTCAACTTTATTTCTGACGTGAGTCATCTCTTGTATAATCGTTACACCGGTACAGTCATCGATGTGCCACGGTTAATGGCGAATTCCTCAAAGTAACGAAAATGATAACGTTTAATGATCGTTTCAGTTGGCAGAATCTGCGTTGCAAGTAATTCCAGATAAGGAATCAACCTGTCACGATCGCATTGGAGAGGTGATACGAACGATGAAAACGGTGAGAAAGAATTTATACTGCGAACATCGCATTTATCGCGTAATATCCGACGAAAAAAAGGAACGATTCGAGAATGAAACAACTTTCCTGAATGATTCAACGGAGAATCAATCGACAATTTCTTCTTTGGGAAGTCATTGAGGCTGCGAATGCGGTGAAATATTGGTCAGATTCGAGATTTTCGGGGTCATAGTCGAGTAAAGTATGATTTTCCACTGAATTTCGAGCGCTGAAATGATTAATACAGATTCCGGACCGACTTTTTCGAACGATTCAAATCCGCCTCGAACAATAAACTAAACTGATTGAAATAATTTCTAGTGTTTTCGAGAGGTATTCTCCTTCCCGGTTATAAGACCTTGACTTCGGAATCAGTGATATATTTCGTGTAATCATTTTATTGTTGAAATCCGAAATCGTGGGCAATAATTCATGTGGACTTGTTGGAATCAGGAGGAAAAAAGCCAAAATGTGTTCGCCGCAAAAAAAAAAAAAAAAAAAAAAAAAAAAAAAAAAAAAAAAAATGTGCCGAAAAGCAAAGGGAACATCCCGAAATCACCTTCATCAATGTATTGCTGCTGAAGGCCGCCATCCTGGTGATGTAATTTTAAAAAATTTGATGTAAAAAGCGAAACTACAAATGTCCGTCCACAGTCCATACCAATTTTGTGAGTGGATAAATTTATAAAAATCTGTAAATTTGGTCAGGAACCCGTTTTTGGCTTTAGTTGGTCCTCAAAACATTTCAACTCGATTAGACCATTCAGGGAGAGGAGAGTCAAAATGTGTTTTTCGAAAAAGGATTTTCGAGATTTCTGGCGATCTAGGAGTGTGGGGTATCATTTTTGACTAAAGTTTGGATGCTACATCCAATGAAACGAGTCTCAGAACGGTTGGCACCCACTGGATGAGGTTATGGGTCAAATGGGTGCCCTTCTACCTATTTCGAATGTGTATTTTTGATATTTCCGGTACGAAGGCATGTGGGGTGTGTTTTTTTACTAAATTTTATTCGCTGAATTGATTAGAATGAATCAGGGACACTCCGCACTCACTGGTTTCCCCCGTATCATTGTGGATGAATTTTCAGCGTCTATATCACTCAGTTATTTTGGGTCACATTTCCATGGTTACGCCAATTTCTTTGCAAAAGCGCATTGACAGTTGTTATATTTTCAAACCGAAAAACAACCTTTGTTTTGACAAAGCTGTGCTAACACCCAAAAACCATATTTCTGAGGTAAGTTTCTGAGGTATCAACTAGCATGACTTCCCTTCAGTTTAAACCATTTCAATACGACGTTTCACTAGTGAAATTCCGTGATATTGGTAACTTTTCGGACTACTACACACATCAAAATGTAATTTCTAAAAACGGTCTTTTGAGATTTCTAGCGATCTATGCGTGTATGGTATCATTTTCCACTAAATTTTGAACGTCGAATCCAATGAGATGAGTCCAGGAACGATTGGCGCCCTCTGGATGAGGTTATGGGTCAATATGGGTACCTATCTACCTGTTCGGCCCCAGGCCTCCCTATAAGATCGAAAGATGCCAAGGAGCAGCCAGTTCAAATTACCCGCCGTTTGGGTCGACCAGGGTAGGTCACGACATCAGCACTTGCTCATTCTGTGAACTAAGGGGGTAACCTTCTGCCGTCAAGGAAACCTATCACTTACTGTTACTGGCTGGGTGCCAAAACCTGGGACCAGAATGTGAGACCGTGGGTTGGAACTGAAGAACTTTTGACAGTTAATTGAACTTTTAATAACTGATTGAACAGATGTAAACGGATACAGATTTTTATGAACAGCGATACGGAACAGGAACTCTCTGTGGTTGGAGAACAGAACAGAAGTAACAGTAAGTGATAGGTTTCCTTGACGGCAGAGGGTTACCCCCTTAGTTCACAGAACGAGCGAGCGCTGATGTCGTGACCTACCCTGGTCAACCCAAAGGGCGGGTAATTTGAACTGGCTGCTCCTTGGCATCTTTCGATCTTATAGGGAGGCCTGGGGCCGAACACTACCCATGTCGAATGTGTGTTTTATACATTTCTGGTACGAAGGCGTGTGTGGTATCATTTTCCACTAAAATTTAGACTCTGAATCGATTAGAATGGGTCCAGGACCCACCACACCCACTGTGTCCCCCATTTTCCCCTTTTTGAAGAAATTAGTCCGAGGAATAACCAACCTGTGTGATTTTAACTATTAAATTGTTTTCATTCCAGGGGCCATACCTACGTCATACGCCATTCGCCGTCCATACTGTTTTCGGTAGTGGAAAATACTTTGAAACGTGTTGGTCTCTCTATGGTCTCTCTCTGAAACTCTTCCGCCTGATTGGCCCAAATTTGGGTTGGATGTGGGAAAAAAGTGTTTTTTTTTTTAACTCGATTTTTGAGATTTTCGTGGGGTAGGTGTGTGAGATACCATTTATGTTTCACTATATTTGGGATACACAATTGATTCTCTTGTTCTAAGGAATTGTAAATCGTTGTGCAGTAATTTGCAGTATTTTTTTTTCCTCATCCAAATAATGGTGACGCGTCCGCTGATTACGGTAGACTCAAAACAGTATCAGTCGCTGCAATAATAAATCATTACCATTCTAGCACCAACACTGGTGCTGTGGGGTTGTGGGGATGTAGGTCTTTTTGGTCTTTCACGTTTCAATTTCGGCCAACGATAGCTGAATGTACGCTCAACGTACCAGTTGAAAGGCCCTGCAGGCATAGACTAGTCCCGAATCAAAAATAGCCGTCGAGAAGGGGAGACGAGTTTGAACGGAGAGAAAAAGCGTAAAAATAGTCTCAACGGCGAAGCAATCAAAGTGCACAGGTAACGACCGGTTCTGCGAACTCTGATGATGGTGACCCGTCATGAAAAAATCGAGAAAATCGCAGAGCTAAATTGGACGCGGGGTAATAGAACCGCGACACCATCTCTGGAAAGTAACCAGCAAAACAGAAAGATTTAACCAACTTTGCAGCGTTTCAGGATTTCAGAACGGCGAAAATAAGCCCAAACTCGACTACTTATTCCATTCAAGCGCTTTTTCCTTTCTCATAATTTTAAAATTAAAATTTACGAACAGTCAGTCACCGTGGATTCGGAATATCGCCGCTGCATTGGTTTTTAACGTTCTAGGAAGGCGAACGATAACATTTTAGCAAGACCGAAAACCCAGGCACGCACGTTATGTATCTAAACCGACAACAGCTCCTTCGAAAAGTTGTTCTCACACCCCTTGGAGCTTAGTGTTGACTATCGAACCCATCACGATGTAATGATAGATCATATTCACATTTCGACAAATTAAAACAGTCGTCAAAGGGATCTGGTTCGGTGATATCCGTCTAGAACGAAGAGTATCAGGTGAGCTTTCATTGCTGGCCTTTATGAAACGAGAAAATATGAAGAATAATTCACGAAACCTTTTGTGGATAGTTTATGCATTATTTGATTAAATTAGGGGATATAAGGCGAGTTAAGTTTAGAGGACTCATCATTGTTTTGTTGTACTCGACTATCCTCCAACAATAACGGACCTGCGGACTTGAATAGACGAGGAATTATGTTTCTACGATTGTAAGGATATATGGGTACGTATGAGAGTGAGTGAGTCATCAAGTTCATCAGGTGAAAAAACGCTGCAAATTCACACACAGGGGTTGGTTATTCTTCAAGAACGGGAAAATGGCGGAAACAGTGGGTGTGGCGGGTCCCGGACCCATTCCAATCGATTCAGGGTCCAAAATTTAGTGGAAAATGATACCCCACACGCCTAGATCGCCAAAAATCTCGAAAATCCAATTTTTGAAATACATAATTTGCACCCTCCTCCTCCTCCCCCCCCCCCCCCCCCAATTTGGTCTGATTGGGCTGAAAAGTTTCAATGACCAGCTATAGCTGAGAACAGATCCCTGACCAAAATTTCAGATTTTTAGAAAATGTTCTACTTGCGAATAATCGATAGGGAATGTATCGAACGGTGGGAAACTACTGCGTTAATATAGGAAGGTCATCAATTGTAGGAAGTTCAAGGAAAAATGGTTTTCAAGCTCACGAAAGATTGTAGGAAATTTCCCACTACTCTTCTTTTCTAGTTCTTACTGTGTTCTTGAATTTCGCAGCTTTATACATCATACGTCTTTGTTGACACTGTTTTTCTTTGTTTATTGGGCTTCCCGTGTTGATTATAAATAAATATACTTCTCGAGCGCAAGCTAGAACGCGAGAAGTTCCGAATAAGGGTTCGCATAGGGGGTTAGCTTACACATTCCCTTCCAAGCTCTCCTGAATAAAGCCCCCAAGCCTACCCCAGTGACAATCAGAAAGGGGGAGAAGGGGGCAAGCTTTCCTTAGAGCGCATCACATTTTTGAGGAAATCAAAGGAATTCACTGCAGGCTGAAATATATATGCTGAATACCTATTGACACATTATATACGAAAAACAATCCAATGCAGTTGCAAATCGAATTTGTTGTATGAAATGCAGTTGAGAAATCGAAAATTCGCACGTTCTCTGATAAAGCTTAAAGATAGTGTTAAGATGAGGATGTGGGGTGGGGGGTGGGGGTGAATTGACGAATAGAAACAAAAAAACTGCCGAGAAAGAACGGCGACGTGAAAAGAGCGGCCGAAGGGTTGATGCTGTGTTGGGGGGCGGCGACGCGAGGGTGAAACCGTCTGGGGGCGGCGGCGGAGGGATGAAGGGGCATTATTACTGTACTGTTCAGTAGAGGAGTATACGCTGTAAATCGCTAGGGTAATGGTGAGCCCTCCCGTGGAATGCGGGCTTTTAATATCTGCTCCCCCCACCCGCCTCACCACGCCGCCACCGGCCCTATCACCAACACACAGCCCACCCCCCGCAACACACCACACGGCCCCCTTCGCCCTCTCTCTAATACACTGCTAAACAACGCGACCGGAATTGAGCTTTTAAAGAGATCTCTCTACTTCTTCTCAAACCAGAAACGCCACTGAGCCGCCGTAGTTTACGAGTAGTACGCCTTCAGTGTCACTATGATCCCTAAATGGCGTATTTTCACGACAGAGCCTTTTCGTCCAGAAGGGAAATTTGAAAGGTTCAATGGGATCCATCCATCGTGAGAGTAAAAAAATTCAATTAACTGATAGTTTTCACGCATATGAGATGCACATTTCAAGGTTACGAATGTTTTGAAGGCGCCGGGTACTCGAAAATCATCTGAATTTCGTTCATTTAGCAGAAATTATGCGGGTGTTTTTAACCTTCAAGCGTTCGCGCGGACGGTCAAGTGACCGCGTTTTTGAAATTTCGAAAAAAAAAATCTGCAAATTCACACACGGGTTGGTTATTCCAGGTAAGCATTTGATGACTTTTTCGATGACCCAGATTTTGAGCCTGAAGACATCGAACTGAATGATCACGGCTCCGATTCTGACGTAGACTTGGGAATCGAAGAACACGATGACATGGACAAAGAAGACGACGGCTAACTTTTTTTCAATGTTTCTGTATTGAAGAGTACACTTAAAATTAGCCTACCAGTCTTAAGGTTAATAAAAAAAATTTTTCCAAAAATTTCGAAGAAAAAGTTTTTGTTCCCGGAGAGAGGCTTATTTGATGAATGGAAGCCTGCATACATATTTTTTAATACAGAATTTTGATAGAAAGGGAACTTGTCGAATAGCGCCCTCCGTCCTCTGTTCACACTGCTGCAGTTAAAGTACGTGAAACCGCATGATAATGACATAATGATAATGTGGACGGGCACGAAAGCTTGAAGGTGTTTAGATGGTCTGTACGTCAAAAATCACCCGAATTTAGTTGTATTTCCCAGGAAATATGAAAAATCCCGCCATGTTATGGCCTTTTTGAAGACGTCAAAAAGCATCTATAATTCACCGTTGTATTCATCCTTTAGCACAAAATTTAGATGACTCTTCAAGTTCACCTCATCGAAACATATGTCGAACGTATTCGTCAATTTTGATAACAGGTTTTGAATATGATTATTAGCATTCTACTGAATCGCCATGTGATAGGATTGAACACAATTACAGTCGTGTAATAACAATTTTCACGTCCATAACCATGTATTCATACTCACAAAACGTTGGGATTGAATTGTATTCAAACTCACAGAAAAGTTTCCGATTGATTACTATAAAAATCGTGTTCATGATAATGAATCATGGTATCTTTGGTTTCAAAAATGATCATTATTTTTACAAAAATGAAGGATTACTCAATAGAACGGTTTGCAATAAAATGGAAAATTCCCAATTCGTATTTGTGGACAAAATACGCCGTCAAATTATGCGTTAATCAATTCAAGAAGAAAGGAAAAAACGAGCAAAGTGCTGAGGAGATTCAGTATGACAGAAAAGCCATTCTTTGTGAGAATCCTGAAGGTAACTCATTTTCTGGTGATGAAACACATGGAAGCTACCCTGTAACCAGTGTTCACGCCCACTCAGAAGAAAAAATAAGCATATAACTCTACAAAACAAAGACTAAAATGGGGGAAACAGTGGGTGTGGCGGGTCCCAGACCCATTCCAATCGATTCAGGGTCCAAAATTTAGTGGAAAACTATACCCCACACGCCTAGGTACCAGAAATCCCGAAAACACATAGTCAAATTTTTGAGCCAAATCGGAGAGGTTGACCATTATTATAAAAATAACCAACCAAAATGGTTTGGTCAACAGAACAACCTGAAAAGCGAACTTCTGCAAAGAACATTGTGACTCACATTCCTGGTCCCAATGGCCTAGGTAAGAATGCAAAAACGCCCCTCAATGCGTGGAATCTATTTTTTTCCCAAACCATGGTGTATATCATTGTGATATACGTTGTGATACGAATGAAAAGATTGATCGTCGCACGGAAAACTTCCGCCATAGGCCAGCTCTGATAGGGATTTTCAAGGTCTTATAGGGTCTCCAAGATTTATCCAGCTCGCATCGATTTATTTCCAAGCTTGCAATTTATCGAGTGACTACGTCAATGCCTCGCTTCAGATTTTTATGCTGATGCCTGCGGTTTGATGACAGAACTACCAGACAGGAGAGAAGAAAAGCTGATCCATTTGCTTATTACGATACGTGTTGGGTTGCTTCATTTCAAACAACTCATCATTTTATAATCGAATATTGCACCATTGATGAGCAGTTACTTAGCTTCAGGGGAATGTGTGTTTTTCGAATTTATACGAGTGCAAAACTAGACAAATATGGGATAAAACTGGTGATGATGAACGACTCCATAACTTGGTACATTGTCAGTGCCATTACATACACCGGAAAAAGTAAGTAAAAACGCTGCAAATTCTTACACAGGGGTTGGTTATTCCTTGGACCAGGCGCATGGAGACTCATTTCTTCAACATGGGGGAATGGGGGAAAAAAGTGGGTGCGGCGGGTCCCAGACCCATTCCAATCGATTCAGGATCCAAAATTTAGTGGAAAATGATACCCCACACGCCTAGGTTCCAGAAATCTCAAAAACACATATTTAAAATGGGTAATATATACACAATTTGACCCATAACTTCTTCCAGTGGGCGCCGATCGTTCTCGGACACATTTAATTTGATTCAGCGTCCAAAATTTAGTGGAAAATGATACCCCACTCGCCTAGATCGCCCAAAATCTCAAAAATCCATTTTTCAAAAAACACATTTTGACCCCTACCCCGCCCAAATTTGGTCCGATTGGGCTGAAAAGCTTGGAGGACCGTCCTAGGCCGGGAACAGACCCCTGACCCAAATTTCAGATTTTTAGAAAATTTTCTACTACCAAAAACGGCGTGGACGGCGGACGGCGGACGGCGTACGGCGGACGGACATTGACCTTTTGGTTGGTTATTCCTTGAATAATCAACCTATGTTTTCATGATAATGGTCAACCTCTCCGATTCGGCTCAAAATTTTTTTCTGGACGTTTCATGATGTCCTAATCAAAAAAGGTCAATGTCCGTCCGCCGTACGCTGTACGCCGTACGCCGTCCGCCGTCCATTATCCACGCCGTTTTTGGCAGTAGAAAATTTTCTAAAAATCTGAAATTTGGGTCAGGGGTCTGTTCCCAGCCGAGATGGGTCCTCGAAACTTTTCAGCCCGATCGGACCAAATTTGGAGGGGGTAGGGGTTTTTTGAAAAATGGATTTTCGAGATTTTGGGCGATCTAGGCGAGTGGGGTGTCATTTTCCACTAAATTTTGGACGCTGAATCCAATAAAATGGGTCCCAGAACAATTGGCACCCATTGGAAGAAGTTATGGGTCAAATTGGGTATTTATTACCCAATATGATTATGTGTTTTCGGGTTTTCTGCTACCTAGGCGTGTGGGGTATCATATTCCACTAAATTTTGGACCCTGAATCGATTGGAATGGGTCGGCGACCCGCCACACCCACTGTGTGTAAGAATTTGTAGTGGTTGTTATCGTGTTACTGACTTCTTGGACCACTTGAGTCAGCAACACGATTGCAAAACGATTGCAACCCACTGTTTTCCCCATTTGAGGAATAACCAACCCGTGTGTAAGAATTTGCAGATTTTTTTATCTAGACACCATGAAACGTCCAGAAAAAAAATTTGAGCCGAATCGGAGAGGTTGACCATTTGCATGAAAACATAGGTTGATTATTCAAGGAATAACCAACCAAAAGTACAAACAACGAACCAGATCCATTCCAGTTCAAACGTTCTATGTGCGAAATCTTACGGAGAGCATTTACAATTCTGGGCAAAATGTAACCTGTGACAATTGGTTCTCATCAATCATTCTTTTTGATCTTAAGCTAAGGGATTATAATATCACAATGCTCGGCACCCTAAGAAAGAGAAATACCCCAAATTTTATTCAGAGCGGACAAAAACGCTGCAAATTTTCTACTACGGCGTGGACATTTGCCAAGTTTTATCTAGACACCTTAAAACGCTCAGAAAAAATTTTTGGGCCGAATCGGAGAGACTTTTTGCATGAAAATAACCAACCAAAAGGTACACTGGAGGAATGCAAATGATAAGAAAATCTATCTGCGGTCCAAGGCGACACATGGAACGAAATTTTCAAATGATAAACTTTTTTTCAGCGGAATTCGACTCAATCAACGCTCGACTAGAACATTCCACCTGTGATAAGTCACGAGCTTTTCCGCGATATCTCATCCACCGATAAACTTTCACGAATGTCGTTCAAGTTATAACGTGGCTTGTCATATTGTGCTGAACGAACTGTTTTCCTGATAATCTGTCTGAAGACCGTCGTTCTATTTTTTCCTCAGCTTATCATTGTCGGTATGCTTTTAGCTCGTATTAGCTACGATCAAAGCAAGTGCATCTCCCTTCTGGGAACAAGGGAATGTAAATTGAACTGAAACCGTCAACTTGGAAATTCGATGAAATTAATAATGAAGGCTCGTTGTATACAAACACACATAGGAGAGACGGGAATACTCTCTCAACACACGATTCATAGAACTTATCAGGTCCCCTTTTGATGTCAAAACCTTATTGTCAAGCCAACTAAGCCAAATAATTTTCGAAAGATACTTATCAAAATAACTCATATGCTCTACTCGTGTCTTATTTAGTATGTTTACAGCTAGACGTAATTCACTCTATATATTCACCACAACCCCCCACATACTGACCCTACTCTCTTCCCCCTCCCTAATTTTAATCTCCTACCAGACTACTCACCCCCAGGTCTTGATAAATCCATACCTATACTAATTCTTTTCACGGCGTTTATGACTATTGGATGATGTTGGTATAAAATACGCCGACATTGGTAGTAGAAATTTTTTTTTAAATCTGAAATTTGGGTCAGGGGTGCGTTCTTGGCTCTATTTGGTTCTCGACACTTTTCAGCCCGATCGGACCAAATTTGGGCGGAGTAGGGGTCAAAATGTGTATTTCGAAAAATGGATATTCGAGATTTTTGGCCATTTAGGCGTGTGGAGTATCATTTTCGACTAAATTTTGGACACTGAATATAATGAAATGGTTCCGGGGGCGATTGGCGCCCTCTGGATGACGATTTGGGTCAAAACGGGGATATATCTACCCTTTTGGTTGGTTATTCCTTGAATAATCAACCTATGTTTTTGAATGTGTGTTTTCGAGATTTCTGGTACCTAGACGTGTGGGGTATCATTTTTCACTATATTTGACCCTGAATCGATTGGAGTGGGTGCGGGGCCCACCATACCCACTGTTTTCCCCATTTTACCCATGTTGAAGAAATGAGACTCCATACGCCTTGTCCCAGGTTAGTACATTTGAGATCCATCGACTCAATTTGAAAGTTTTGTTAGTGAACTGACGCATTTTTGGGGATAGTTTGTTTTATATGGTTGAAAACCGATGTAATGTAGGTTTGTTGGTTTTGAGAGGAAAATATATGTTCTATTTGCAAAACTGTAGGAACGGGGTTGAAAACGGTCAGTTAGGTACCTTTTAGCGTCGAAAAAAATCAACAGCCGCGTACGTGGAGTTATGGTTCTTGTCGAGAGTCCCACTTACCTTTAAAAAAAAATGGTTTTCGTCAAGAAAAAATAATAAATTGCCGCGAGAATTTTCCGTGAAACCGACAAAAAGTGTGGAATCATTTCTGTACCCGATCAACAACTCAGCGCTCTATCGGACGACGATCAAATTCAAATTCTTCGAGGCCTCCATTTCTCAGGGAGTTATGGAACACTTCTGTTGCCGTCCGAAAAGATAATGGACACAACCCTCGGATGTTTCGAATTCATGTCACGCCGCCAAAAGGAATCTGAGCATCGCCTGAATTCCCGAGAGGCAACGTGGACCCGGCTCTCACGGCCTGGGAATGCTTAGGGCCTAGTTTTATCAACCTAGGTCGTTTAGCGTCTATCAACACAAACTGGGAACCTATAAAAGGTTCGCCTTCACCGGGATCCTGTTATTTAGGTAAATATCGCCGATATCGACGAGTGTTTAGGATCGTGATGGGCAAGATTCGCGCCAGTTGTGAGTTTCGGCCCGAATCAAACGGACTCATCCTCGGTTCTTAGTCGATCAGAAATAATGAAAAGCCTCCGGAAGAGTACTACATTCAAATGAGGGAACTCTACATGAATCCAAACGAGTCTTCTGCGGCCAACCATCGTCCATTTTATCCACATTATCGTGATTTCGAACATCAATCGACTCCTTTAGTGACGACGCTACAAATTTTTTTTTTTTTTTTTTTTTTTTTAATACTCTTTTGTGAATCTGGAGAAAACTTTACCTTATTTTTGTTAGAAAAAAATGCAGCAATTTACCTAAAACGGATTTGGTCGACAATACAATGCATTTCTCGATCAACACGTATAATTACCATTTTTGGTTGGTTATTCCTCGAGTAATCGGGCCCAAGGTCATGGGGAGTCAATAGGGATGAACGATACTGATCGATATCGATACTTTTCATCCGATACCAATCATTTTGGTATAGATACTCTGCTTTCGATACCGATACTGGCATTGGTAAAAATAATCGGGATCGAAAAAGTATCGAACAATAACAGTACCTCAAATTTCTGTTAAAAATTACCAATTAAGAATCAAGAACACTTGTTTCGGCCAGAACTTTGAGTATATACATCGGGTATATACCATAGACTAAGGTATATACTCGAAGGGCCAGAAGCTTTGGGGAGAGATCCCTCTTCCCTGCTTTGGCTAGGGGTTGTCTTGTGAAGAAGAAAAATGACGTGATTATCAGTGATAAGACAGCGTTAAATGTGTTATTTTGTTCCGTGGTCACTTTGTTGTTTAAATAATTTCGTCTGAAGTATGTAAATAGTGGTATCCATGGCGATACGCGGAGCGACGAGTTTTGATTTGATACCAATATTGTATCGATACTTGCTTGGTATCGATATCATTCATCTGATACCGATACTAGTACTCATATTGATCCTCTCCCGGTATTGATCATCCCTAGGAGTCAACCTTCATCAATTGACCTCAAAAATATGATTTTTGAAAAAAGGATTTTCAAGATTATCGGCGATCTGGGCGTGTGGGATATCATTTTCCCTTAAATATTGGACACTGAATCGATTGTAATGAGTCCGGGATGTTTCCATACCTTTTTACGTGCATAAAATTCAGCTTTAAAAAGTTTAAAAAATGAAATTACTATTTTCTGGCGCCAAATTCTGTTTTGCTCCGTAACTTCAAAATTATGCAGCTTTTCGCTCAAAGACGCGCCCGAGGTTTGTTGTGGAACTGTTCAAATTTAGTAAGGTAAGAAATAGCCCTTCTTGTAAATGATTGAATCAGGCCGTTGGAAGGTTGACCCTAATGTCGTGTCATGCCAAGGATAGAACGAGAAGAAGTCCTGGCAACCGTAAATTTAATTATCTCCCCCGAAGAGGTCCTTACTCTTCCGGTCAAGGCTCCATTCGGAGCTAAGCCTCCAAACCACCGCCTCCTCTCCTCAACCCTCTTAGAAAGGCGGTGTGAGGGGGTGAAAAGGAGGTGGAGATTTACGTTGAGGAGCGAAGGGTTACGGTGATGAGGCGGCAGTCGGCGGGGAAAAGTACAAGGGCCAAGTGGGGCGCGGCGGCGGAGGGCCGATTGTTAAAAGTGATTCCGTAATGAAAGACATCCCTCCGCCGTCCAACTTCAACCCCTCTCGAACGGAAAGGCTATTTAATAACCTACTTTATCCGTTAACCCTCTTCCACTCAACTTTGACGGTCTTTTGATTATGGAAATTAATTACAGAAAGGATATTCATGGTCTGTTTACCGCCCGATTGGGAGCAGCACCCTCGGCATTTTATTCTATTGAGTCCTCGAAATTACTCAAATACCGAGGTTGTTCCCCTGTGACTTCATCTTATCCAAAGAAGAGCCTACAATTTAATTAATCAAAACAATTATCGCATTATCTACCGTCATACTCATCCGAGATCTTGGTAACCAACACATTGTGATCCTAGGTGTTCAAATGACAAAGTAAACAAGTGTATAACTAAAATTCCCCATATTTCGTACATTTTCTGAAAACACTTCACGTCATGAAAACTCAAATACAATGTATTATATTATGAATTTTCTAGTTATGTGCTCCATTCAATATTTTTGCCTTGTTTTGGGGAGAAATGACAAATTCATCAGAACGCTCACCACCACAGCAATCATCATTCATGTTGTTTCTGACGCAAGGAATTCACGAAATTGCTACCAAATCGGTGTTTATCGGTGTGCAGCGATTGGGCATAGAATGAATTTAGCAAAACTTGATACATCCAAAAAAACTGTCCACGGGCGATATTTAAACAGTTGTCTGTACTCGCTGTAACTAACTCAAGTACAATTATTGTTTGTTATTAGGGAACAGAAAAACGTTACAAAATAATTTTCCAGAAGAGAAGTTTCCATTCAACAGCTTTGGGGTGAAAACCGGGAGTAATTATTCATTGTTCTAAAATGGCTTGCAAGACATTTTTCATCAAATGACCCTCCTTTTCATCAATCCTGAGTTTATCTCAATGTAATTCATTATCGAGCAGTAGAGAGAAAAAAAGCTTCTATTTAATATTGAGAAAAATGCATTACTCTGATGAAATCTGTTTTCAAAGTCGCAGTTCTTAGAGAATTGTGAAGACTGAATAGCGAAAAATGCATCCAGGCGCAGTCTCACGAAATTCACCGATGCTCGTGTCATCTTTAAGATACACATTTTGACCTGTACCCACTTCTGGTGGGCACCAATCGGTCCAGGACCCATCACAACTGATTCAGCGTCCAAAATTTAGTGGAAAACGATACCCCACATGCCTAGTCCCTGAAAAGTGCCGAAAATCTAATTTTCAAAAACACATTTTGATCCCCCCCTACCACCAGATTTTGTCCAATCTGGCTGATAAGTTCCTCACTTCGCGCCACTTGTTCTCGTCACTCTTCATGAGGGTCTGTCGAGGCAACACGATCTAGCGGCTGACGGCCGAACCGCTGACCGTCCTATCCTGCCAGACCCATGCTGCATGGCCTGATTTCCCAAAAGTATTCCGAATTTATTGAAACTCCTGTATGAAAATTCAGACTTTTTTCTTTCACAATATGCTTTTAAGACTTGTGAAATTGTCTGGAACTATGATTCAACTGCCAAATTTTCATAACTTCAAAGTTACAAAATTTAAAATTTAAAATGTTGCAAATTTTCTATTTGTTTATGGATCCGAGAGATTTCACAAGTCTTACAAGCATATTGCAAAAAAAAAAAGTTTGAATTTCCATACAGGAGCTTCAATAAATTGGAAACCCTTTGCAAGGGACTGTCTGATGCCCTTAAAAGATTTAGGTACGCTATCGGAGACCTCGGAGAATGAACGTGAATTGATTACACCTACGTTTTGTACAAGCATAACACCCCCCCCCCTTTCAATCTTTCACGATAGTGGATGATAACCACTTACCCTCCTCATTCCTCTTGATTCTGATGACCACGGGTTGAAAAGCTAATTACGCTACGCCCGGAACAATGAAACTCAAACAATACGCACCATCTGTCGGCTAATTGCGGCAAGTCGGTTCATACTGTTTGTCCTTCGTTTTGTATGCATTATGAACTCGATGTTCGTTGTTTATCATCGTAAACGCTCTTCGTTGAACAAACGCTAGAATTATTGCGTCGTTATCCAAATTCGTCAGTCAACTTATCAGCGATGGAGCTGATGCTGAGGTGAGTGAATACCCTTTAGAACTTCGTGCGTTTCAAAAGCCTTGTTTTCTCTCGAAATGAGTATCTTTAGTAGTCCATCGACCCTCCTACGAATGAAGCTACGATTGAAGAATGTATCAAACAGGTGAAGTATTTGCTAAATATACACGGCTGAATTGCCATATTACTACCCTTAGACGCTCATCACTGTGTGTGCTCACGATAAAATATATTGTAGGTCAATTGTTATGAAACTATGACATTTTTACGATTGAATTACACAAATACGGACTCTATTTTTATCCATGAAGAGGAAATACTCAACCATTGAGGGGAAAGTGGTTTGGACGTTACGCTATATTTTATCATCATACAAGGTGGGGAATTGGTTTTAAAGTAGTGTAAAACAAAAACAACTCAACTTATCAAAGTTATCTGTGTAATTTATAAATCAGTACATAAAATAGTTTTTTACATCAAGTTTTAAATTTGGTATATGAAAGATGATGGCCGTTAAATGTGATACACTCTTGAAGGCGATTTGTGATATTTTCGACAGCTCTTCTGCACATTTCGATGGGTATTGCCGTAACTTCCTCCCTGATTCTGTTCTTAAGTTCTTCCAGGGTATGAGGACGATGTTTAAAAACATTTTCCTTTAGGTATCGCCTATGGAAGAAGTCACAAATGCTCAAATCTGGCGAGCGCGCAGGCCACCCCATGTCACCCCTCGCAGAAGGAAGAACATTTTTGCCCCAATTTCTCCATTGAAATTCTAGCGGTGTGTGATGTTGCCACGTCCTGTTAAAACCAAATGTCCCCCAGATTAGTCGCTTCACTTAATTCTTCCAGCTGAGGTTCAAAAAACTCTTCTAACATTGTCACATGACGCTCAGCAGTGCCGGTTTGCCCTGTTTCCTCAGAAAAGTAAGAACCAATAATCCCGATCTGGGATACTGCGCACCATAAAGTCACTATAAGGGAGTAAAGTGGCCTCTGGTGAATTTCCCTTGGGTTTTCATTAGCCCATTATCGAAGATTCTGCCATTTAACAGCTCCATATTGGTGGAAATGGGCCATTTTCAAAAAACGTCTTCACATAGAATCCACGATGTTCTCCCATTCAAGGCATATTTGCTACAGAAAAGTAGACCCTTCCACGCCTTTAGCGAGGCCCAGTCAGACAAAACCGGTTCATACCTTTTGCCACACCCTGTACGTCAATTTGTCCACATTTGTCAAAATAATCAGTTATCTGGACAACTGCCGGGCCTTGTTCCTCATAAACCAAATTTTGGTGTAGTGATTGAGACTATTTTTCAGAATTTGGTGAAAACGGTTAGGTAAGAGAATTTCCTAATTGGCCCAGAGTAGTGAGTATTTGTCTTTTCCAGAGCATTTTAGGGCTAAGTCCAGGGGTAAGTCCGGTCGACGTCACAGACCCCCCTGGACTTAACTGACGTCAAAAAAGGGTAGGCTCAAGTCCAGGAGAGAAGGGGTCATTTCGGATATACCCCCCTCCAGCCCAGTAGAAATAATCGCCAACCACCTCTCGGACGAGGGAGGGGGCTTAAGTCCAGGAGAGGGGGGTCATTTCTTGACGTCAGTTAAGTCCGGGGGGGTCTGTGACGTCAACCGGACTTACCCCCTAGAACGTATTGTTTCGGGGCTAAGTTGTACCCCTCCTGCCCTAACTTCCACCCCCCGCACCGTCTTGGACTTAGCCCTAAAATGCTCTGGAAAAGACAAATACTCACTACTTCCAGCATACATTTCTAAGAACTTGCTATGAAACGTTAATGATGAGAACTGGGTAAAACCAATTGCCTCCAATTCGCCACGATTGAAATGAGATTATCACTAAAAACGCTGCAAATTCTTACACAGGGGTTGGTTATTCTCCGGATCAGGCGCATGGGGACTATTTTAAAAATAAACTCAGCGTCCATAACCTTCTTCCAGTGGGCGCCAATCGTTCCGAGACCCATTTCATTGGATTCAGCGTCCAAAATTTAATGGAAAATGATACCCCACACGCCTAGGTACCAGAAATCTCGTAAACACATATTGAAAATGGGTATCTATCTACTCATTTTGACCCATAACTTCCTCCGGTGGGTGCCAATAGTGCCATTATCGAAAATCCATTTTTCAAAAAACACATTGTGACCACTTCCCCCTCCCCTCATTTGGTCTGATCGGGTTGAAAAGTATCGAGGACCAACTAGAGCCGGTCTAGACAGCTTATAACGCCCAGAAAAATTTTTGGACCGAATCGGAGATTGACTTTTTGCATGAAAACAGCCCGCAGAAGGATTTCAATACGACCAATGTTCCTGGAAGACCAGCAACGCGTCCTCAATCGCCATGTGAACAGGACGAAAATGGCCGAACCATCGAACTCCCAACCGAGGAACTGTCCCTGGTGGATTGTCCCTCAAATGCTTGCTACCTCTGCCTGAAGAAGCGGTCAATGATTTATGCTGCCTTTGGCCCGTCTCAGAGTTAGCTTCACGTTTTACTTTCCACGAAGAGCAAAACAGAAGAGAACTGGAACCGAAGAGGGTGGAATGTTAGCTAATAGTTACACCTGATTAATGAGCTCAAAAGGATCCCTTCCTGAGCTCGTAATGGCATTGCTTTTCGCTTTCTTACTTTTCCTTGAGCTCCAGCACTGAACCTCCCCATTGACGCCTTGTCCAGTAGAGCGCCTGAGCTAAATAATGGCATTACAGAGCTTTTAAAACACTTTTCGACGGGTTGTTTCCAGAGAGCCATTAGCCTCCTTGATGAATACTTCGCGTCTTTCTCCACCCCTTCGAAACGTTGTTTGATGATGACAGTTAAATTATTCACGAACTGTAGGTACTCCACTCGGATATTACTCCCTTTATGATTTAGTTAGGCGCGATAGTAAATCCTCATCAAGGAAAGAGTCAACAAATATAACGAGAAATTGAATCCAGGGGCCTCCTCGCGGATGTTCACTGGATTGATGGCGCGTTCGAACGGACCAATCAGGTCAGAAATATGCAAACATTATTCAGCGTTAGGTAAGGGAAGGTAATTGAGGAGATTCGGAGCGGAAAGATAGGAAAATAACAAGCTTCAGTCGTCCACTGTACTCATCCAGGCTTGACTATCCGGCGACGCACGCAGAAAGTACAGATAAAAATTGTTCCAGATGATCGTGCCAATCGTTCATTTCTCCCAACCACAGGACGATGGATTCAGTGAAGATCGTACTGGATAAATTCAACATTGACCAAAATGAGGAACTAATCACACAACGGGATTTGATTATGGCTGTTCCCAAATGGTCATCACTGACTTCGTAACGAGAAGAATCATTGGCTCATGACTAAAGTACATTCAAAGTGACGATGACAGGTTTCTTTTCTTCGTTCTAGCCTCGCCGCTGAAACTCTGTTATCATTTGAACTCCAGCTCACCAATACCTGACTGATAAGAGACGCTCTGACGTCCCATCCAAAGTCAAATTGATGTCAGTGTTGCCAATCTGCGTAAAAATGCCCCGAAAATATACATTGTGAAACTTTGGCTGCACAGTTACTGAGGATGGTACTCAAGACAAAAACGCTGCAAATTCTTACACAGGGGTTGGTTATTCGTCAGACCAAGCGCATGGAAACTTATTTAAAACATGGGGAAAATGGGGATAACGGTGGGTGCGGCGGGTTCCGGACCCATTCCAATCGATTCAGGATCCAAAATTCAGTGGAAAATGATACCCCACACGCCCAGGTACCGAAAATCTCGAAAACGCATATTCAAAATGGGTAATAAATACCCAATTTGACCCATAACTTCTTCCAGTGGGTGCCAATCGTTCCGGGACCCACTTCATTGGAATTAGCGTCCAAGATTCAGTGGAAAATGATACCCCACATGCCTAGGTTCCAGAAATCTCAAAAACACATATTCAAAATGGGTAATATATACCCAATTTGACCCATAACTTCTTCCAGTGGGTGCCGATTGTTCTGGGACCCATTTCATTGGATTCAGCGTCCAAAATTAAGTGGAGAATGATACCCCACTCGCCTAGATCGCCCAAAATCTCAAAATTCATTTTTCAAAAAACACGTTTTGACCCCTACCCCGCCCAAATTTGGTCCGATCGAGCTGAAAAACTTGGAGGACCGTCCTAGGACGGAAACAGACCCCTGACCCAAATTTCAGATTTTTAGAAAATTTTCTACTACCAAAAACGGCGTGGACAATGGACGGCGTACGGCGGACGGACATGGACATATTTTGATCTAGACACCATGAAACGTCCAGAAAAAAATTTTCAGCCGAATCGGAGAGGTTGACCATTTGCATGAAAACATAGGTTGATTATTTAAGGAATAACCAACCAAAATTAGGGACTTTATGGGGGAGCAGGAGCTATCCAGAGATCTAACTCTCCGCCACAATAGCTGAGGCAAAAATGAAAGAAGTGAACCTATTGAATCTGAATACTTACTAATTATTATTTAAATTCTTGATACTTCTTAATTATATGCATTTATTTGTCTTTTTCTCAGAGAGAAGGCGTATTCTAGGCGTAAGACCTAAACTTCGAAATAAAACCATCCTAAAAAATAAACAACAAAATCATTAATTTTCTTCATTTTTTGAATTAGTTTATTTATTTATTATTTTTTTAAGTTCTGTCGCATGAGTACCCACTCCAGGGTTTCCAAAAATATTGAGAAACCATTTTCAAAATGTATTTTTACCCATCCTTGGCATCCGTTTGGGGGTCATCCGTCTGAAAAACGCTGCAAATTCATACACAGGGGTTGGTTATTCCTCGGACCAGGCGCAAGAGACTCATTTCCTCAACATGGGGAAAATGAGGAAAAGAATGGTTAACCGGCTCTGGTTGGTCCTCGGAACTTTTCAGCCCGATCGGACCAAATTTGGGGCGGGGTAGGGGTCAAAATGTGTTTTTCGAAAAATGGATTTTCGAGATTATTGGCGATCTGGGCGAGTGGGGTATCATTTTCCACTAAATTTCGAACGCTGAATCGATTGAAATGAGTCTCCATGCGCCTGGTCCAAGGGATAATCAAACTCTGTGAAATAATTTGCAGCGTTTTTGTTACATTTAATCAACTCAGACGGGCGTTTACCTTCGCCGGTAAATCCGTCAATATTTAGCCAATGTGGTTCATTAATCTGAAGTAGCGTTGTCAAAAGCATTTGTTCGTGGGAGAAATGAGATACATGGATACTTCACATCATATCGATCGGTGTCGAATAACACTAAAGGTTGACCAACCAAATGAGCTGAATACTCTCGAATTGCTGATCAAGTGTTGTCCGGTCGTTTAATGAGAGTGAATAAGAGACCGGAGCTCGGATGAAATGCTAGTTTGGATTACGTCAAACTCTGACCAAGCTATTTGAGCTTTGTCGACTCTGGACGAGCGCAAAATTCCGTTTCAACCGCTGCACGTTGGAAAAGAGCCGTCGTTGCGCACTTCTTCCCTAATAGAGCACCGATCCTCTTGATTATCTTGCATTCCGCGCCTTCGGCTTCTCATTCCTGGCCGGTTGAGGAAAATTCTTCAAGGCTTGAGTTGACTTTACCGGAGCCCGCGGCTTCCTCGTTCCCACAAAAGCCGTTTATAGAACCCCTGGACTGGACCAACGAGAAAAACCTCAAGGATTCACGAGTTTCAGCTTCCGAGTCAATTCTCCTTGACAGTTCTATCGTGGCTTACCGTCGTCGCTCCTCCGGTTAGTTTCCTCATTTTTCGCTCCTGTTATCGGAGGTTCTCTTCAACATTCGGTAGGAAAAATAGAAAAGGCAGTTCCGAATTGAATACACTGAACGCCAGGAACATACCAGCCTCCGGAAGAATACTAAATTCAAATAAGTGAACTCGACATGAATCCAAACGATTCATCTGCATTCGAACATTGTCCATTTTATCGTGATTTCGAACATCGATCGACTCCTTTAGTGACGACGCAACAAATGTTATTGGTTGGTAATTACATGAATAAACCACCTATATTTTCATGCAAAAATTCAATCTCTCCGATTCGGCTCAAAAAAATTTTCTGAGCGTTTCAATGTGTCTAGATCAAAATTAACAAATGTCCATCCGCCGTCCGTGCCGTTTTTGGTAGTAGAAAATTTTTTAAAAATCTGAAATTTGGGTCAGGGGTCCGTTCCCGGCTCTGGTTGCTCCTCGGATTTTTTCAGCTCGATCGGACCAAATTTGGGCGGGGTAGGGGTCAAAATGTGTTTTTCAAAAAATGGACATTCGAGATTTTGGGCAATCTAGGCGTGTAAGGGCATCATTTTCCACTAAATTCTGGTCGCTGAATCCAATGAGACGGGTCCCAGAACGATTGGCACCAAGTAAAAGAGGTTATGGGTCAAAATGTGTATCTATCTACCAATTTCGAATGTAGGTTTTAGATATTTCTGGCACCTAATTTTCCACTAAATTTCGGACGATGAATCGATTGTCCTCATGCTCCTGGTCCAAGGAATGACCAACCTATCACCCCCGTGATTTCGCATACAAACTCGAATTTCTTTCGTGAAATCACCAAGTTGACTTTATCAGTCAGAAGCTAATTCATGTTGAAAAACACTGCAAATTCTCACACACGGGTTGGTTATTCCTCGGACCAGGCGCATGTAGACTCATTTCTTCAACATGGGGGAAATGGAAACAATGGGTGTGGCGGGTCCCAAACCATTTCCAATCGATTCAGGGTCCACAATTTAGTGGAAAATGATACCCCACACGCCCAGGTTCCAGAAATCTCGAAAACACATATTCAAAATGGGTAATATATACCCAATTGGACCCATAACTTCTTCGAGTGGGTGCCGATCGTTCTGGGACCCATTTCATTTGATTCAGCGTCCACAATTTAGTGGAAAATGATACCCCACTCGCCTAGATCGCCCAAAATCTCGAAAATCCATTTTTCAAAAAACACATTTTCCCCCCTACCCCGCCCAAATTTGGTCCGATCGGGCTGAAAAGCTTGGAGGACCGTCCTAGGCCGGGAACAGACCCCTGACCCAAATTTCAGATTTTTAGATAATTTTCTACTACCAAAAACGGCGTGGACGGCGGACGGCGTACGGCGGACGGCGGACGGCGGACGGACATTGACCTTTTTTGATCTAGACATCATGAAACGTCCAGAAAATAATTTTGAGCCGAATCGGAGAGGTTGACCATTTGCATGAAAACATAGGTTGATTATTCAAGGAATAACCAACCAAAAAGGAAAATAATACAAGTATATTTGTCAATTTTCAGCGCCGTTTCTGGAATCGATGTTAAATTAAATGTACCAGAAACGTAATCAAATTAGCTCACTTAGAACTACTACGACAGTCCTTCGGTATTTATTTTTTGTAAAAATATGCACAAGGCATACTCATGAGAATGTTTCGTAGATTTCGAACATTTGTCAAATGAATGATAATTTGCATGCTGTTGAAAAAATTACAGATTTTCCTACTTTTAGGTTGGTTATTCCTTGAATGATTAACCTAATTTTTCATGCAAAAAGTCTATTTCCACTAATTTTTGGACGCTTAATCGATTAAAATCGAGTCTTCATGCGCCTGGTCCAAGGTTCACGATAAAACAGTGGTATTGAAGAGTAGGCCTGATTGTAATTTTAGTCGCTATTGTCAGAGATAGGAATAAAATACAGTAGAACTCCAATTATCCTAATTAATGGGGACCGGGACCCATTCGGATAATCGGAGTTAAAAAAAAATGCCATTAGAGAGAAAAAAAAAGCTACGTTTTGATATGCTGAGTCTGCTGAAAGCTTTTCACCAGCCAAATTTAACTCGCGCCTGAATTTAAAGTTTCTTAGCCAGCCGTTACTAGCCTTAAAAAATGAATAACCAAGCTTTTCTGCTAAGATTTTGGCTTTTTCACAGAGGATTGGACCTGAGATCGGGTTTTCCATTTAACAACCATTTAAACACGGCATCTTCCAAATTTTTGTTGGTTGCTGTTTTCATTGTTTTCCTGGAGGAACTTCCATCTTCATTTTCAAGCACCGAGACAATGTTTAAAAGTGTTGACTTACTGTTTTTAATGTCACAAATTGTTGCTTGTCCAACAGCATGAATCTCAGACAACATCTTACCCGTTACACTTTTATCGAGTTGCTCTATAATTTTCAGTTCATCCGCTAACGATAGCACTTGGACTTTTTTTGGACAAATTTTTTTTTAATGTGATTCGGATAATCGGCGATTCGGATTGCCGGAGTTCGGATAATTGGGATTCTCACGATTTTTGGCGATTTAGGCGTTTGGAGTACCATTTTCCACTAAATTTTGGACGCTGAATCTAATAAAATGGTTCCGGGGGCGATTGGCGCCCTCTGGATGACGATTTGGGTCAAAATGGGGATATATCCACCCTTTTCGAATAGGTAGATATACCTAATGGGGTTTGAACTTCCTCAGTCCGACTTGGATGAAAATCGCACGGAAGTCCACCCTTCATGTTTCATAACACTCGGACGGTTTTATTAGAGGAGCAATTTATTAATTACATAAAATTTAACTCTCGGAGGGGTTTTAAAATCAGAGGCAGAAACATATTAAGGGGATTGTGTTATTAGGATGCAATGAATTGTACGCATTTTTTATTCAAACGGTTAACGTTGTTCTGAACTTTCTTGGAAATTCTCCGCTACATTACATTCATTATACGATATTACATCCCTTCTTCTTCCTCAAGTGCTGTCCGTCGGGCGGAGATTGTTTCGTTTATTCGTCATGAAATGCATTCTCTGTTGCGAATCGTTTTTACATTTTCCACTTCTCCAACGATGAAGCAATTCGGCACCCCTCATCCCCTTCGGCTCGAACCAGGAGCTCTCGCATTCCACGGCACATCTCTCAATTCAACGAACCGGGGGTTTATTATTGTTGAAGGAGGAATCGTAATATTCTTCCATCGAAGCAATATGATCCAGGTTTGACACATTTCCCCATAACAATATCATTCCGAAAGAAGAGAAACAATATCCGTCTCGAAGGTCTCAACATTCTTGTCGACTCGATTAGACGGCACGGTTGATCGTCTCCAGGTCGAGATTACCTCGTTTTACAAGCGCGTTAATTCGGGCCTCAAGTGAAACCTACCAAAGGGTTACGCTCACCAAAGGGTCGATACTTCTCCCTCGAATGGTTCAAGCACCAACTCGAGAGATCCAATTCCACGGCCCTTCGCCTTCCACCGAATAAGTGTTCCAGTAATTATGTACCCGCTTAGTACGTCCGTACTTTCAATTTCCTTCTACAAACCGACTCACATTCGAGTAAATACGGTTTAATCTGACTCTGAAAAGGTTTCAAATTGTTGTGATTTGGAGGCGATTAGCAACAAATTAATGAAAGCGAATGGATTTGACTGGAAAGTGGTGATTCTCCCTGCAAACAACAAAGACAACTACTTATGAAATTAAGAGGCCAACTAACAATGAATTTTGAAAAAATACCTCGGAAAGGTTATACTCTCATTCAAACAATATTTATTGTTTAGTCATAATAATAAAAATAAATAATAAAAAAAATTAAAAGGAAAAAATTGCTGAGATGAATGATTCAATTCTTTATCAACACAGTTTGGTTCGACATCAATAAAGATTGATTGTAGATTAGGAAACGGTAACATTTGACAATAAAATATCAGTTGAATTGACTCTATGTTCATTTCGATTGAGAAATGTTTAATTCGACTGGGCAATTTGACTCCGACAGCAGTCCACGAAATACAAGCTGCAAATTCTTTCACAGGGGTTGGTTTATCCTCGGACCAGGCACATGGAGACTCATTCCAATCAGTTCAGCGTCTTAGGTTTAGTCGAAAATGATACCCCACACGCCTAGGTACCAGAAATCATAAAAACCCACTTTCAAAATAGGTCAATGGTGGACCCATTTTGACCCATAGCCTCCTCCGGTGGGTGTTAATCTTTATGGGACCCGTCTCATTGGATTCAGCGTCCAAAGTTAGTCGAAAATGATACCCCATACGCCTGTGTCGCCAAAAATTTCAAAAATAGGGGGGTATCATTTTCTACTAAATTGTGGACGTTGAATCCAATACATGGGTCCCAGAACGATTGACACCCACCGGAAGAAGTTAAGGGTCAAAATGGGTATCTACCTACCCATTTTGAATATGTGTTTTTGAGATTTCTGGTACGTAGACGTGTGGGGTATCATTTCAATACACCCTACACCGTCCGCGTTCCCCCCGATTTCAGTAATAAAACATTTTCCAAAAATCCGAAATTTTGGTCAGGGACCCATTTTTGGCTTTTGTTGGTCCACGAAACTTGTCAGCCCGATCGAACCAAATTTTGTGGGAGGGAGGGGGTAGAGGGATTAAAATGTGTATTTCGAAAAATTGATTTTCGAGATTTTTGGCGATATGGGCGTGTGGGGTACTATTTTCCACTAAATTTTGGATGCTGAATCCATCAGCGTGAGTCCCCATGCGCCAGGTCCAAGGAATAACCAACCCCTGTGAAATAATTTGCATCGTTTTTATAATTGTTTAGATCCACGTGAACAGCGTTTGCTTTTGACTTCAATGAAATGCCGTTTCATTGAATAATTTTTTCACACTTACTTAATTATTCAATATTTGCTATCATTTTCGAAACAAGTGCACCTAACACTAATACGTACATTGTTGAAAAGTGGTTTATTCAAACCGGAAAATGGTAAAACGATATAAAACAGCTTTGGTTAGGAATGAATTTTCAATGTTTGATTGCAGTTGCGAGTATTGTTAAAATTTGATGGAATTTGACAAGGGTGAGACTACGCTATACGCTGAATGATTGGGTATGGCATTATGGAGTGGAATGATTGTAATAAGGATTATGAATGTATCTGTAAATTGACCGAATAAAGGTCATAAAACAAGATACGAGTCATGTATGAAGTCGTGAATGTGTCGCCTGTCATGACAACGCGAATCTTCCGCTGTAAATTTAAACTGTACAAACGAACAGATGAAACAAGCGGACTCTGATCTCCTCGGCTACCGTTCAGGTGCGACGAGGGTGATTTGAAACAAGTTGTGCTGAACCGTGATCTGTCAAGGACGTCCAGTAAAGGGAATTTTCTGTTTGGAAAGTTGCTCAGGTCCGCCTACACTCGGCCGCAGTCGGGAGTTACAAGAAGGGCGATTGTCATCCAATAATGTGCAATTTACGAGATGAACAGTTTCGGGACAAACGTCAAAGGGGGGAACCGAAATTTGAGGGCAGGAAAATAACACGGTCCACAACGGATGAAATTCAAAAGATTCAAAACCGAACTGGATCGGATTTTTGGCTGAATATTACATGAATAATCAACCTATGTTCTCACGCAAAATGTAAATCTCTCCGATTCGGCAAAAAAAAAAAAAAAAAATTCTGGGCGTTAGTCTAGATAAAAAAAAGTCAAATGCCCGTCCGCCGTTTTTGGTAGTAGACACTTTTTTTAAAAATCTGAAATTTTGGTCAGGGCTCCGTTCCCGGCTTTAGTTGGTCCTCGAGACTTATCAGCCCAACGGACCAAATTTGGGCGGGGTAGGGGTCAAAATTTGTTTTTTGAAAAATGGATTTTCGAGATTTTGGGCGATCTAGGCGAGTAGGGTGTCATTTTCCACTAAATTTTGGACGCTGAATCCAATGTAACGGGTCCCAGAACGATTGGCACCCACTGGAGGAAGTAATGGGTCAAATTGGGTATTTATTACCCATTTTGAATATGTGTTATCGGGATTTCTGCTACCTAGGCGTGTGGGGTATAGTTTTTCTCTAAATTTTGGACGCTGAACCCAATTAGACGGTTTTCGGAACGATTGGTGCCCACCGGAAGAGGTTATGGACACTGAATTTATTATTATGTTAGTCTCTATGCGCCTGGTCCGAGGAATAACCAACCCCTGTGCAGAAATCTGCAGTGTTTTTGTCTATTATTGCGTTGTATTGTCTATTCTGGCTCGTATTGAGTCGGGGAACCCCAAAATCACTTGTACCAACATCATTAGACGACACTAGGAAGCTAATAAGTTGAAAATCCGTTGAACTGTTCGGATCGGAGAGTAAGAACCGATTATTTTCGTAGTTCTCTTTAGCGATGATTTCCCTTATTAGCGAGCAAGGTTTCCAGAGCGTCCTTGTATCGAAAACCTTGTCGCCCTACTTGAGAGAAAGTAAGTGATTCGTCCGAATGTGATCACCGTGTTTACTTTCAAAAGGACCGATACCTACCGGTTGACGTCGCCGGCCAAGACGGAAATCGTCACACAAATGAAGCTCCAAATTATTTGTTTGAAACTAAAATAGAAACGGGCCCCTAATTGGGGTGGGTTAAGAGAACGCAGCGCCAAGCGAACCAAGTCGCCGACGAATGATTTTTCACCGCAGCCGTCTTCAAGATAACCTTCTGTTATCGCGGGTCGTATAGTAACATTTTATGTACTTCCTATTAGTTTACTATTTGTATAGTTGGTCGATGTTAAACATTCATTGGACTGCAAACCCAACAGGAACCTAACGAGCTTTGCCTCAAGCAAGAACAAATCAGGAAACGAGCACCACCACGAGATTCAGCGTTCAATCATGTGCCGCACATGGTTTTTTTTTTTTTTTTTGTTTTATATGGGATTTGGACCATTTGGACCGTCGTGTGCTCATCGTACGGTTTACCCTTGGCCTAATAGAATCATGGGAGGTGATGAAAATTTTTAAACTAATAATAATAAACATTTTTACAATAACTCCGGGTGATTTTAGGTAGTTTGGTTTGGAGCAATGATCATCATAAACATGAAAGCACACAATTCATTCCAAAATGGTTTTCTCATTCCAGAGTATCTCTCGTTTGTGAGACACCACTTCATTCTTCGAAAACGCGAATTAGGTTAGTAATCAAAACCTCGGACCAGGAGACATTCAATCGATTCAGCGTCCAATAGAGTGGAGGACCATGGAGGAGGCTGTGGATATGTATGGCTAGAGTGGAAGACCATGGAGGAGGCTGTGGATATGTATGGCTAGAGTGGAATACCATGGAGGAGGCTGTGGATATGTATGGCTAGAGTGGAAGACCATGGAGGAGGCTGTGGATATGTATGGCTAGAGTGGAAGACCATGGAGGAGGCTGTGGATATGTATGGCCAGAGTGGAAAACCATGGAGGAGGCTGTGGATATGTATGGCTAGAGTGGAAGACCATGGAGGAGGATGTGGATATGTATGGCCAGTGTGGAAAACCATGGAGGAGGCTGTGGATATGTGTGGCTAGAGTGGAAAACCATGGAGGAGGCTGTGGATATGTATGGCTAGAGTGGAAGACCATGGAGGAGGCTGTGGATATGTATGGATAGAGTGGAAGACCATGGAGGAAGCTGTGGATATGTATGGCTAGAATGGAGGACCATGGAGGAGGCTGTGGATATGTATGGCTAGAGTGGAAGACCATGGAGAAGGCTGTGGATATGTATGGCTAGAGTGGAAGACCATGGAGGAGGATGTGGATATGTATGGCCAGTGTGGAAAACCATGGAGGAGGCTGTGGATATGTGTGGCTAGAGTGGAAAACCATGGAGGAGGCTGTGGATATGTATGGCTAGAGTGGAAGACCATGGAGGAGGCTGTGGATATGTATGGATAGAGCGGAAGACCATGGAGGAAGCTGTGGATATGTATGGCTAGAATGGAGGACCATGGAGGAGGCTGTGGATATGTATGGCTAAAAAGAGGCGGACTCACGTCTTTGTCAGCTGTTACTTCACCCCTAATGAGCCCTTTAGAAACTTTGAGGAGAAGCTAGGACACCTGGAAGACTTCATCCGAGGGACAAGCAGGGAGCTGATTGTAGCTGGAGATTTCAATGGGAAAGCTGTTGAGTGGGGGATGGATCACTCAGATCGGCGAGGCCGGCTAATTATGGAGATGACCTCAGGAGCGGGTCTGAAGAAACCACCCCAACTTTCCAGGGAATAGGCCAGCAGGGAACAGTTCCAGACATCACTCTAGTATCTGAGAGCCAAAAACTGGGCAGTTATAGAGGACTACCCAGCTACCGACCACCAATACATAACATGACATGTGTGATCCATGAAGAAGGGAGGCAAATTAACAGAATGGATGACACACAAAGACCAAAGTCATGGAACCTAGCCAAGCTCGATAAGGCAAAAATGGTGAAGATCCTGCAGAGTGGGGCCTAGGTATCGGAAAACCCACATTCGAAATGGGTAGATAGATACCCATTTTGACTTATAACCTCTTTGGGGTGGGCGCCATTCGTTCCGGGACCCGTCCCAGTGGACCTGGATTGCTCGGGTTCTAAATCCACATACTTTGAATCGGAATTAGATGAAAATCGTGTTTTTAGATTGGTTATTTCTTGAACACTCAACCAAGGAATTGGATTTTTAGGAATGGATTTTCGAGGTTTTTGTAGATTAAGGCGTGTGGGGTACCATTTTCGACTAAATTTTGGACGCTGAAGCCAATAGGACGGGTCTTGGAACTGTGAATGAATTTGCAGGGTTTTACTTGGAAATTTTTCCAAATTGAAAAAAATCGTATCGCGCTTACTTTTGCCCAGAAAACTACCCTGCTCTGTAATACCTCTCTCACCCCGTTGCTTATTTTTCCTGGGACCCTTGACGTACCATATTTGGGTAGAAGGAACAAGAGGGCTGCTTCGAGCGCTCCAGGATTGACCTCCATGGACGGAACTGGCCAAGAAGTGCAGGAATTTTGAACTCAGTCGTCAATGGAGTTGCCAGGAAGCAAATGATGGGAACCGTCTGTGTTTCCAGAACGTGCAGCGATGAGGGTGAAGTAGCTTGGTCGTTGGTCG
>CM034007.1:13926004-13996955 GCA_019603395.1 Cyrtorhinus lividipennis | reverse complement strand
TGAGTAGCTGTATTCGAGCCAAGGGTTGACCTGTCTGAGCCAATCGTCGCACTCCACCAGGCGGAGGTCTCAAAGCCTATGCAGAGGGGCTCTAGGGTACTGTTGTTGCTTCCCTGGGTATTGGCTCGTCAGGGCATTTAGGGGAACGAGGACGCAGATCATCTCTCCAAAGAAGGGACTGCATCGAGCTCCATAGGTACTGATACCTAAATAATAACCTGTAAAAGGTACGAGTAGATGAGGCCACAGTCCAGACCATTTTTTAAAAAAACCAATCGACTCTGTTTCTGGCAAAGACTACCAGACCACAGACAATCGAAGCTGTTCATTTCTTATAATACTAAAATGGCACAGTTCCTACTTTATTCAGATCAGAAGGACCTTTGTGAACTAACATCCACGGGCATTGCCCTATTTGGCACCACCTACAAAATGCGGGCAAATCAGAGAAGAGGTATGTGCTCTGTGCTTTTTCCCCCTCCCTACCGGCCAGATGGTGTGTATGCTCAGGGCTAGACTAGACCTAATTTTTAGGGGAAGGAGGAATAAAAAGTACTCTCTTCCCCGCCTAGATTTTTGGATAAAGTGGTATACGCCTGTGATAATTTTATAGGCTAGGCATAGTTAAATTTAGGCTTTTATACAGGCAGGGGAGGAATATCGTCCTACCTAAAACGTTTTCAGCAAAGGACTCCTTCGCAGGACTGTGGAGCACAAGGAAAATGGGTGTAGAATGAACTGGAGTGGAGGACACAGGTGGGGTGTTTTCCTATTTAGGTACCCCAACAAAATGCCTGCATGTTCAGTGAAACCCAGTGAAGGGGCTAAGTTCCACCACTACCACGTTAGGCACTAAGTCCCAACAGCTCCACAGCCACCCTCACCCTAAAGCTCATAGCATGCCAATGATGGAAGACCGCAAGCATAAGAAGAGGCGAGTTAGTTGGGAGGCTTAGCAAAGCAGATCAGAAGACCAAAAGACCCCTTGTAAAACCCGGCACCTCCATGTCCATCCTGGGCTGCCACAGGGAGGCGAACGCTGGAAGAGGGTGGGGTGCCTGATATACAGGGAAAGCCATGGAGCCATAGAGCAGGGTTCCCAAGTGATCACGCGCACAACCATGACGAGGATAGACCATAATGGGCCTCACGATTTCTGGAACAGTCTAATGCAGGTATATAGGTGTGTGCTCTGTAGGTCCCAATCACATTGGAATGGAGTTACGGCTCCTTGGTAAGGGGTTTCTTACTCCCTGATGAGACCCTATCCTGTCTTAGGGAGGTGGGGATCTTCCAGGCGTTTTACTAGCAATATACCTGCAACTAGTACCGGGTACCTACGACAGAAACACAGAGGTCGCAGTGTCATAAGGCCCCGTCAGTTTCCTTTTCAAAGGAAAATAAAAAGGCGCAAAGAAAACCCAGTTCCAGATTTCAAACTATTGAAGCTGTCAATTTTTATTGAGGATTGTTAAAAGAATGGTTATCAGAATATTCATTTCAACACACTTTGCTTTAAACAATTTAAAAGTTGAGGGAGAACAACCCCTCAATTTATGTGCATTTACCTGCAATGACCCTACCTGAAAAATATTGTTGGTGTATCTGTATGGTTTGTCTCGAGCTGATGGGTTGGGAATTTCCAAAGGTCATAACACAGGTGGTAGCGGTGGGATTCACGAACAATCGTGGCGGCCAAACATATTCTGGAGGAACTATCAACGTGATAGTGTCGTAGATAGTATGTCTATTACAGTGGTATTCCCCAATTCTATGGACCAAGGTTGAAGAAGAAGTATAGCTACAGAGATGCTGCACTCCATTTTCTGCCCTGTAAATCCGGAAGTGAATTGAATGTCAAAATTATAACAGAAGAAATGCCCACAAACAAGTTCAGTTGTGTACTTTCAAGATTTTGTAAGTTGACAACCTATAAGCAGGAGCCTAAATCTCAAATGTTAAAACACCAAAGTTCTGAGGATGCTGAAGACGCCCAAATTGATGTTTGAGGAGACTTGCAGTGGCTAATTAAAGAGGACCCAAGTGACATGTGATGGAAGGATACCTACCAAAGAAGAGACACGCAATATTATCACGACTACACATCGAATTTCTATCAAGAGGAGGAACCGAGCGTGGAAGAGAAGTTGTTGGCGAGCAATGTGCACTCGGAGTCACGTGGCTCCAGCCTTTGAAACAAGTCGTCCATCATGAGAATGCGAAGAAGGATGGGTCAGATAACAACCGAGAACTCGTCAGACAGTTTGCCATGAGGAACTGGGGAGACTCGCGCTCCTCAGAGAACTTCTTAGTGGGTAAAGGCGACTGGCCAGACCGAGAATTACCAACCAGATAAAACTCCAGCAGGTCAAGCTCAGCGTGAGGATGGGACATGGGAGCAGAGGGACACTCCTGAGCTGCGTCAGGGGAAGCCTCGCCCTACACAAACCGGAAAAAGAGGATGGGAGAACAAAAGTAACTGGATGAAATGGACGAGTTAGGAAAAGGCAGAACTCATCCTGAAACTAACCAAGGGCAGTAAGGCAGTAAGGGCCAAATCACTAACGAGCAAGACAGCACTCTTGCAGTGTTGTGCCTATTGTAGTGCGTTTATTTGAGCCTACTCATTGAGACTCGTTGGCCGCATGGTTTATGGAAATGTCTCATGGCCTGGAGAAAAGAAGCAGCCTCGGACTGAGGTTGAAGGCAAGTTCCTCGTGATGTGCAATTCCACCAGTTGGACCTGGTGGAAAAGGAGCAGGTGCCTTGGTTTGAGCAGGAGCACAGCAATCCCAGGCAGTTGGAGAAGGAGTGTTGCACCCCTTTTGAATAAAAGGGGTAGTCGTCGTATTGGGGATCCATGTGTTCCGTTCAAATCAATATGAATAACATGTTAGTAAAGTTTCGAATCTCGAGTAGCTATTTTCCACATTTCCTGAACTCGTAAGAAAAATATGTACGCTAGTGATTATCACATGAATGCCAGCCGATGCGAGCATTCAGCTGATGCTTTAATGGTCGTATTCCATCATTGGTTTAGGTGTTGAGTGATGATTTTCTCTCTGGAACTTAAGTGATAATTCCATCAGACGAGGTCTCAATTGGGTAAAATATATGAAGACTAAATTTGTTTGCAGGGTGCTACTATTTGCAGTTTTGGCGCAAATGACAAGAAGCAGATATATTAGAGGAAGAGTCTTACCTAACATTATCACTGTTGTTGGCGTGCACTCTCGACATAAGGATATCATTACCACAGCAGTAAAAACGCTGATTGATAAAATGAAACCTTCTTCTCAAATATTCACAAAACCTAGCTTAATGAACCCCGAAAATGAGCGTAGTGTTGGTTGGTTATTCCTTGAATAACCGTAAAACATTTTCTAAAAATCTTAATTTCGGGTCAGACTTGTTTCTGGCGCTAGTTAATCCTCGAAACTTATCAGCACGATCGGACCGAATTTGGTGGAGGTAGGTCAAAACGTGTTTTCAAAAAATTGATTTTCGAGATTTTCGGCAATCAATGCGTGTGGGGTATATTTTTCCACTAAATTTTGGACGCTGAATCCAATGAGACGGGTCCTGGGACAATTGGCGCCCACCGGAAGAGGTTATGAACGCTGAATCCATTGACATGAGTCACCATGCTCCTGGTCTGAGGAATAACCAACCCCTGTGTAAAAATTTGCAGCGTTTTTACTTATTATTTTACAGTTAATACTTGATGTCCTGCATCTCCTTGCAAGTGCACTAATATTTGTAGAAAATAACATGATAATCTAGAGGAAGCACCATCATTGAGTAAAGGACAGTACTGACGTGGATAGATTCACGTAGACATGAGTCATGAGACGTGTTCTGACAATCATTTAAAGTACTCCGTGATAACAAATTTCCCTTTTTCGCAGGTGCCTTCGGCCCCCCTACTCATACTAACAAATCCATCAATGGGAACGGCACAATCGTACTGAGGTCTGGAAAGAACAAAAATCGGAAGAAGAAAAATCTGCTCAAGAACACATGTCGGCTGCTTTAACAATCTCACTTCCACGTTCATCCCTCGCTGTTATTACCGATGAATTCATCTTATTGGAACTCAATTTTGGGTTGTGTTATTTTGAAAAGTGTAGAAAAAAGTCGTTAAGTTTCTACAAGTACTCGGTGGTGTAACTACTTAACCCAATACCACTATTTAATACGAATAGGCAACTAAGCGAGTTGACAAGACATTTTTGGTGATTTGATTGGTATATTCGTCCAAAGATAATTATTTTTCATGAGCTTCCTTTTCCTGTTCAATCGCAAAATGTTATTTTTAAAATTTTACTCTTTCTAGCTGAGCGTTAACTCTTAAAATGTAATCTCGGTTTGTGAAATGACACTGTGGAGGAAGAGAATAAGCTCTTCTGTTGAGTAGGGAAGTTATATCATTCTTTCATCTCATTCACTGGCAATTAAAACATTGAGCCGAGCTAACGGGACAATGAAATCAGCCAAAATGATATCAATTAGTTTGTATGATGCACTATCGAATTAAGACTCATCTCTCTTAAAATTTCCATACTATATGTAACTGTTCAGAGTTTTTCTCTCATAGTGAGGTTGTCACCGTTTGTGGTACACTTGACTCATTTCAACGTGGAAACTTCTTATGATGAGAGAAAAAAAAACGATGTAAATAACGTAGGTTGTAAATATTAGTGTACATAGTCACATGGGCAGATTAATAATATTGTTAAATGTCCTACTTTTGTTTACTTTTTTGAAAATACATCTGTTTTGTAGCAATTCAACATGAAATGAAGAATTTAGTTGTTTGTACCTGTCATGACCTTCTAAAGATGAACCTGCTAAAATCCACGAGATGCTGATTGATTTCACTGCCAACCGTTACATCACCATTCTACTGGCAAAAAAAAAAAAAAAAAATGTGGTACTTCAGAGGCTATTGCTTGAAACGTTTTATTGTCAAGCTGAAATGTCAATAGATTAGATATTTCTAGTTGTTGCCGCCCACCTAATGCCAAGTTGACTCAAATGTCACAAGCCGGATTATAGAAGTTCTGAATCATCTGAATTTTGGTCAGGGATCCGTTTCCGGCTCAATTAGACGTTTGGATCGGACCAAATTTAGGCGTGGTAGGGGTCAAAATGTGAATTTCAAAAAATTGATATTCGAGATGTTCAGCGATCTAGGCGTGTGGGGTATCATTTTCCACTGATTGTGGACACTGAATCCAATGTCATGGGTCCCTGAAAGATTGGCCCACCGGGAGATAGTAATGGATGCTGAATCGATTGAAACGAGTCTCCATGCGCCTGAATCGAGGAATAACCAACCCCTATGAAAGAATTTGCTGGGTTTTTGTTATGTAAGAAGAGTTGAGCATGCAACTCCTCCCCACAGCACTAGTCCTCTTTTAGTGGAGAGTTGGATTATCAATTGTAAACGATGTATCTCTTGTTTTGGTAATAAATGCGTTTAAACAAATCTGACTGGAGACGATTCACATTAATGCACGAGTATTCATCCAGTATCAAAATACGCTGTCTTCATACAGCCAGGTGCTGACTGTGTACTGGGGCAGTGCCATCTATTACGGAGAGAGAAAGAAGCTTCATTGGTTGAGTAAAAAAGTTCTGATTCTTGAGAATGTAAGTTGAGTGGAACAAATGCGAACTTTTGAACTGTGGTTGTCATGTAAGACTGAAGCAATTGATAAAAACGCTGCAAATTCTTTCACACGGGTTGGTTATTCCTCGGATGGGAGACTTACTTCTTCAACATGGGGAAAAAGGGGGAAACAATGGGTGTGGTGGGTCCCGGACCCATTCCAATCGATTAAGGGTCCAAAATTTAGTGGAAAATGATACCCCACACGCCTAGGTACCAGAAATCTTGAAAACACAATATACAAAATGGGTAGATAGATACCAATTCTGACCCATAACTTCTTCCAGTGGATGCTAATCGTTCTGGGATCCATTTCATTGGATTTAGCGTCCAATGTTTAGTATAAAATGATACCCCCACACGCCTAGATCGCCAAAAATCTCGATGATCCATTTTTCAAAATACACATTTTGGCCCCTACCCCACCCAAAATTTGGTCCGATCGGGCTGAAAAGTTCCAAGGACCAACTAGGGCCGGGAGCAGACCTCTGACCCGAATTTCAGGTTTTTAGAATATTGTCTACTACCAAAAATGGCGTATGGCGGACGGACATTATTTGCTAATTTTTATCTAGACACCTTGAAACGTCTAGAAAACAATTTTGGGCTGAATCGGAGAGGTTAACCTTTTGCATGAAAACATACTTAGGTTGATTATTCAAGGAATTACCAACCAAAATAAATACATTAAAAAAATTGAAAAAACTATTGGTTTAAAGGCGTATATAAGGGTTATATAGACTTCATGCTTGTACAACCAGAACCATTTTGTAGAAATTGGGGGATCAGGGTATAGTTCGGCATATTTTGGTGCCAACTCAAGAGTATGTTTATTCTACATGCTCCACATACGTAAAATCGTCTACAAATTATCGTCTCACACTTGCAGCCTCTTCTCTTATGGCCGTAAAGCGTTTTGAGGCTGGAATAGCAGATCGACGTTGGCAGGAATGGCGCTGGTCGTCGCTTACCGTCTTCATTCAAAACAAAATGTCTTCAGGCAGTCAACAAGCAGCAAAACGTCTCTGAGCCATTGGGGCAAGAGGAGAAAGCAGAATGACGAGAAACGTTCTACATTTGACAACGAAATGATTCAATGTTAGGTTAGCCACCAACAACATACCATCACATTGGTGTATCTGTATTGTAGACATTTTGTTCAGACATATTAATTTTAGTTTATCTTAGCAGTGTAAATTACTGAAACATGGTGAAACAAACATGGGGCGTAGACACAAAAGTTACAAATTAAACGTGAAAATGTGCGTTTGACCTATTACGAGTACCTACTTTCCAGCAATTAGATTGATTGATTGATTGATTGAAATCGTTTATCTAACCATCAGGGAAGATTAGGGCCATGAGGCCCTCTCTTCCATCTTCCCTGACAAAAATCAACATTTACATCCTCCTTTAGTCATCTTATTAAATGTACAACTTCTTATTTATGAAATCAAATCAATACCACTTCTTGAAACAAATAATTCAACATAAATGGTTCACTTCTCATCTGATCACTCTCTAATCAAGTTTTATATGCCTCTCAACGGAAATCGGTCAAAAACATTCATCACTTGGCGCTAGCTATCTAATAACATTTTTTTATAAGCTTCCCGAAAGGCCCCAATTTGAAGGTTCAGGTCGAACAAATCTGCGTTTTCGTTGTGTAGCCTCACTCCCTGCACTAAAAACGACCTGCCCAACAGTTCTGTACGATGTCCAGGCACGACCAACACTCTTCCCTTGCTTCTTGTGTCGCGCTGGCCCAGGAACTCCCACCGCTCACTGGGATATCGGGGGCGCCGCGTTTTCAAGATCTTGAACACCAATACTGCCATGTGGAGTCTTCTCCGGTCCCGGATCTTCAGCCATTGTAGTCGGTGATAATGAGGAGTCACGTGATCATCCAGACGCAGGCGTAGGGCAAATCTCAAAGCTGCATTCTGAGCTCTCTGCAGGCGGTCCAGTTCTCCACTGTTGACATCGCTAAGAGCTGCTGTGGCGTAATCAAATATGGGCATTATGAGGCTCTGAACCAACTGAAGACGCACATGTTTGCGGAAAATCAACTGCGGCTCTCCGGAGCTGATAGATGGCCCTGAAAGCAGCGCCACAAGTCGCAAACACCTGCATGTTCCAGGAGAGTGTGTCCTGCACCATGATCCCTAAGCATCTGAACTGCTCTACATAGTCGATCGGGACATTCTGGCACATTATTTGTGGAACTCGGCTTCGTGCAATTTTTGCCAACATTTTAGGGTACCCGCATACGATGGCTTTTGTTTTTGACAGGTTGATCTCCATGCCGTATCGACTACACCATCTTGCAACCTCCGCCAAATCACCGCTCAGTACTCCGATGGTATCAGCCACCTGCTCGACTCCACATACTCGGTAGAACTGCAGGTCATCCGCATATGCCATGTGTTTAGTTCCCTCGGCGAAGACCCGGGAGAGCGACCCAATGTAGAGGACAAAACATAGGGCCGACAACACCGATCCCTGCGGCGTGCCAACATCAAGCCGCCTCCAGGAAGACAGCTCACCATTGTTCCCTTTTACTGCCACGTACCGCCCACTCAGATACGAATGGAACCATGCTAGCAGATTTCCAGAGATGCCGATCGATTCCAAAACGCCAACCAGAATGTCCCTCCGAATCCGATCAAAAGCTGCCAAGAAGTCAACCATGACCATGATGGTCACCTTTCTCTCGTCCATGGCGGCGCGCACATCATCTAACACCCCAATCAACGCCGTCTCTGTACCGAAACCAGCGCGATAGGCCGATTGTCTCGGATTCAGGACCTGCTTGAAATGAAACCTGTTAGAATATGAAAATGAAAAAATACTTACAATCAATCGAATTATACTTACCAAACAAATCAGTTACTGCGTTCGCAGTCTTATTCAGTATCACTTGCTGATACGTGGTTTTATTCATTCTCATGCTACAAACAAGATCCTCCAAACAGTGCATAAACCAATAGATGAATGAATACCAATTTTGGAAGTGGGTTTTCGAAATTTCTGGTACCTGGGCGTGTGGGGTATCATTTTCCACTAAACTTTGGACGCTGAATTCAATGAGACGGGTCCTGGAACGATTGGCGCCCACCGGACGAGGTTATGGACGCTGAACCGATTGAAAAGTGTCTCCATGCTGCTGGTCCTAGGAATAACCAACCCCTATTAAAGAATTGGCAGGGGTTTGGTTGATTATTCCTTGAATATTCAACCTATGTTTTCATGAGAAAAGTCAATCTCTCCGATTCAGCCCACAATTTTTTTTCTGGGCGTTTCAAGGTGTCTATATCAAAAAAGCCAAAAAATGTTCGTCAGCCGTCCAAACCAATTTCGGTAGCAGAAAATTATCCGAACATCTGAACTTTAATTGGTCAGGGACCCGTTTCCGGCTTTAGCTGGTCCTCGAAACTTTTCAGCCTGATCGGACCAAATTTGGGTGGGGAGGGGGTTGAAATGTGTTTCCCAAAAAATGGATTTTCCATATTTTTGACGATGAAGGCGTGTGGGGTATCATTTTCGAGTACATTTTGGTCGCTGAATCCAATTAAACGGGTCCTGGGACGATTGGCACCCACCAGATGAGGTTTCAGGTCAAAATGTGTATCCATATACCTATTTCGAATGTAGATTTCTAATGCCGGAGTCGTGTGGAGTGTCATTTTCCAAATTGTGGACCCTGAATCGATTGGAATGGGTCTTCATGCGCCCAGTCCGAGGAATAACCAACCTCTGTGAATGAATTCGCAGCGTTTCTGAAATACACATTTGGATCCTCCCTTCCCCCTTTCATATTTGGTTCGATCGACCTGAAGTGTTAGGAGGACCAACTAGTGCCGGAAACGGGTCCTTGACCAAAATTTATGATTTCTACTACTTGGGGTGGACGGCGAACGGACACTTGCTTAATTTGATCTAGACACAATAAAACGCCTAGAAAAGAATTTTGGGGCAAATCAGAGAGATTGGCCATTTGCAAGAAAATATAGGTTGATTGTTCCTGGAATAACCTACCAAGAATTCAATTCAATGCTTTGATTTAGATTATTCATGGAGTCCAAGAGTAACATTTCGGGCTTTCGACTGAATTAAACTTCCGTGGGTCATCGTTAATTACCAGGTAGTAGTAAAAGTAATCAAATAGAAAAGAAATAGTAATGAAATACAATACTCTCGTAATTCAACTACTGTTGTAGTCAAACACATTTGGCGAACTTTTTTTCCGTGATCTGTTCTATTAATATTATATTAATTAATGTCGCGTTGCCCTTACACTTGTTGTTTTTGTAATCTTGACTGATTTTGTGTGCAACACCAAATGCAGATATTTATTAATTTTATTTGATCATTTTATTATTATCATAATTGTTTTATTACCTCGAAATAACCTGACGATTGCAAATTTGGAATTTGGAGATTTTCGGCGATCTAGGCGTGTGGGGTATCATTTTCCACTAAGTTTTGTACGCTGAATCCAATGGAACGGGACCCTGGACAATTGGCACCCACCGGAAGAGGTTATGAGTCAAAATGGGTATCTACCTACCCGTTTCAAATATGTGTTTTCAAGATTTCTGGTACCTAGGCGTGTGGGGTGTCATTTTCCACAAACTTTAGACCCTTAATCGATTGTAATGAGTCTCCTTGCGCCTGGTCCGAGTAATAATCAACCCCTGAGAATCTCTACCTATTACAAAACGCTGTTAATTCTTACACAGGGGTTGGTTATTACTCGGACCAGTCGCATGGAGACTCATTTCAATCGATTCAGCGTCCAAAATTTAGTGGAAAATGATACCCCACACACCTAGATCGCCAAAAATCTCGAAAATCCATTTTTCGAAATATACGTTCTTACCCCTATCACGCCCAAATTTGGTTCGATCGGGCTGAAACGTTTCGAGCACCAACATAAAAACCAAAAATGTCCCCTGACCCAACTTTCAGATTTTTAGAAAATTTTCTACTGCCAAGGTCGTTGTGGACGTCGGACGGACATGCTAATTTTGATCTGAAAATTTTTTTGGGCCGAATTGGAGAGATTGACTTTTTGCATAAAAAGGGAATTTTCGAGATTTCTGGTACCTAGGCGTGTGGGGTAGTATTTTCCACCTTCATTTGCAGCGTTTTCTTAGTTCGAATCAGAAATATTCCATCGTTTAAACGATTATTGATGTTATATTTATAATCTGATAATGCATATATTATTTAGTTTTCTTTCTTTATTAATTAGTACCGGATGATTGTACTCTCTGCCCCTCTCATTCGCAAACGTGAATTGTTTTTATAGTGATTCGTCATTCGGGCGGACAGTTTGTGTAAATGTAATCGTGTCATTGTGTTTCATCAGACTCTTTTGCATTTGTAATACACTACTTTCTTCTTTCATCGTCTAAATGCCATGTGTTGCACTCTGCACGAGCACTTTCTACTATGGCCTTGGTATTTTTATTATTATTACCTAATTTTTTTTAATTAAAATTTTTGGATAAATTAAGTGGTGGCACGATTACGGTTTCTTTGGGATTATACCAATGGGAGTGGTGGTGGTGTTGTGGTCCGTGTTCAGAAATGCGTTCTCTGTCATTTCTATCCGTTCTGTCCGCGGTGCGACGATGCGATTGTTGGGGTGGGTTGATGAAAGGAAAGGGTACGAAACGTTTGGGAGGGAAATTTTAAACCGGCGGAGGTTGATGGGAGGGCATTTGGGGGTGGGTGGGGCGGCGGGGCCTGCGCACTCCCCAGGCCCCGCCGCCCTTTCGTCCCGCGCGTTGTCTAGATTCTTTGTGCCATTCTTGGCATACCTCAACCAGACATCGCTCTCGTATTTACCACCGGGCGGCTCCCCCTTCCTTCTCTTTCGAAGTTGCCGACAAAATTTTCAGTGGGAACCGACCGACTCAGTCGTTCAAAACCCACCGAATCGGCGCCGTCTTTCACGCCCCCTTTCCGCCCCGCCGCGCCACTACGCTCCCCCTCCCCACTATTTAGTGACGGAAGCGGATTTTGAACCGACGTCGAAGGCGGATCACGTGGGCTCCGCCGAAACACGCGCTTGCCTGTTTCCCGCCGACCGCCAACGTACTTCGTCATCGACAGACGTCCCTCTCCAATCCTCGTCGTCACTCGCCGCCGTGCTAAACCAGAGGCTTTCATGACCGAGCGGGGCAATCCCAACTCCCGCGCTTGCTAATCCCTAATCTCCCATGTGCTGCCGCGATTGTCCAGTGACTGACACGTTTCAACGCGCTTAATCTGTCGACGCGCCGCTCACCTATTGACGTCTTGTGCCAGTGGACCAGTAAGTGACGTCATTTTAATCACATTTTCTACTTTTACCATAAATTCAACCCCCATTCATGAAAATCACGTTATTCGTTAATTTTACACAATAAATCACCGAAACTGAATCCACCCAACCCGTGGATCCCCGTTTTTCTCCCAAAACTCTATTTAGGAACACGATATTTAGCACCAAAATCACCAACACCTAAATATTTCGTTTAATCCTGAACAAAACTAAAAGTAAAACGGTTTTTTACTACTGCTGTATGTTTTTATAATTATATTTCATAACTTTGTAAATTAGGTTCACCCGTAACTGTACAAATAAATAAATTAATTAATTAATAGCTAGACCAGGAAAATTTAGTCTTTGACCTGAGTCTTGTTTCATGCTATATGATGGTCCGCGGATGAGTGCATCACATCAAATCGCTTGTTCAAATTTCGATAGTTGTCTCTTTGAGATGACATTGTTATTTAAACATTTTTCAACGCATGCCCCTACGTCATAAGTTGTGAATGCTTTTGATCAAATTTGAATAAGATATGAACATAATATCGGTGCGCGTCCACATTTTTGCAAATATGAGGTGCTTGTTCAAAAATCTTGATTCGTATAGTGTTGTATCATTGCTTTTTGAGGACCAGCCCCAAACTCCACTTGTCGTTGGCTGTTATAAGCTGAAATAAAAGACAATAAAAAATCGCAAACATTCAACTTCAACTATAATGTACATTCAATTCCGCCTCGCCAGGTTTCCGTGCTAAATTCCAATTTCAAAAATTATACTAATTAGACGATTCACTAGAATAAATTACATTTTATATTAATCCTAACAAAGAATTTTAAAAATTCAACTGCTAATTTCCTGAATCATTGCCAAATCACCAACATGGGGATGAGCCGTTCACCAATCATCGCATTTACGGGAGTGAAACCCGCGTTTCCAGGATATATTATGATTCCGTAGCGTCTGGTGAAGAGAATTAATTTAATTTTATTTTTTTATTCAACTTATTTTCATTACTTGAAGTGTGAAATTGATAACGTACAAAGTTATTCATCAAAATTAAACGTTTGGAAATGATCAACGCTCGGTAACAAAAGAATATTTTAGTTAATCTTCAAGTATATACCTAATTACGTATTGAATTGATAATAATTTCAACGGATTAATATTAGTTACAGCTTTTACGAGTTATATAAATATATTGGGTGTATATTATACACTCACTTCTCCTGAAATTGTCCAAATGTTAGTAAACAGAAACAATTTTGATCCCTCAACTAATTTTAATACACAACCCCGAAATCGTGAAATTGTGAAAGATGGTGAAGTCTACAGAGTGGCACATACACTTTCATTGTTATTTATTTATTTATATATTTTACGCTGATACGAGATGCTATTCGTTTCCTGAGTCGACTCAATTCTCGCAGAATAATGGCTGAATAATGGCTGATTGTTTCGCGTGAAAAAAAAACATCTTTTTTAGCGCGTGTGTTGCACACAAAACACTATCAGCTTTTTGGTTGGTTTTTCCTTGTATAACGAAACTTATGTTTTCAGGCAAAAAGTCAATCTCGCCGCGACCCAAAATGTTTTTCTGGACGTTTCAAAGTGTCCACGCCTATTTTGGTAGTAGAAAATATTCTGAAATTTTGAAATTTGGTCAGAGGTCCGTTCCCGGCTCTAGTTGGTCCTCGAAATTTTTCAGCCCGATCGGACCGAATTTGGGGAATGAAGGGGTATTTTGAAAAATGGATTTTCGAGATTTCTGGTACCCAGGCATGTGGGGTATCATTTTCCACTAAATTTTGGACCCTGAATCGATTGGAATGGGTCCGGGACCCGCCACACCCACTGTTTCCCCCATTCCAGGAATAACCAACCCGTGTGTATGAATTTGCAGCGTTTTTCGATGAGGACGCTAAACAGCAACGGTGAATGCAGCAACCTTTGTTTCAATGCTGAAAACTCTTTTTGAACCCACACTAGAAGGACTAAGCGAGAAAATTAATTTGATAGACTCCTCTTTTTCAACAGAACGATGCAACAGCGCGTACAGATCGTGTTTCATTGAAAAATGGTCACTCTCCCTACGGGGTGGCCAGCAGAGCACCCCTTTTTGAGCATTTTGTGACTTTTTCCTGGACGACTATTTGAAGAAAAATTTGTTCAGACATAACTATATAAACATTCATCACACTCTGGATAAACCAGAGGTGAGAAACAGGGAGGAAATCAGGCCGAAACATACACAAATGTGCCGAAAAGCAAAGGAAACTTCCCGAAATCGCCTTCAACATTGTATTGCTACTGAAGGCCGCCATTTTCGAAATTTGATGTAAAAAACGGGATTACTTTCAGAGTCAAATTAGGGTTAATTTTGACCAATTTTCTTTTTATTTCCTTTCAAAACCCATTCATAACTTTTGTTCCGCCTTATACCTAACAGTGATCAACATTTGATACACGAAAATCATTTCATACAACAATCATCATTGGGAATAAATTAAATTTGAGGCAATCATGGTTTTTAACTTTCTGTTTCAGCTAACTTATCTCCTTTTTTATCCTATATCAGATGGGAGTTACCTATGTAATTGCCGTTTTATTATTACTAATTTTTTTTAAGGAACTTTTTGGGCATCAGCAGCTAATTAAATGAGCTGCCTATTACCAAACCTCGTGATTTCATTATTACTCTGATAATATACATTCATTTCGAATGTGCTACTACATGGTTATAAACTTCAATAAAAACGTTATAAAATCAAAGTTTCTCCACTTCGATAATATTTGACTTTCCCTTTTTTCCCTGCAACCGTCTTGTAAAATAACTGTTACCTGAAAGCCAATTTCCTCTACCCTATTCAAATTTATATGCTGGACTCCCATTTGCAGTACAAATCATTTGTAGCTTATGTGTTGCTGATAACCATAACAAACTCCACAACTTTTCTTGTATTAAGAGTGAAGAACCACAACAAAAATCGTCTCCTTCCTTGGTATTTGTGTACATTTTATAATCATCTATCATGGTTTCTATAATGATTTACTTCATTCAAAATGCATGGAATTGTTCCTCCATTTCTTCTACTTCGACTTCATTATCTACACTACAACTGAATGGATGTGTATCCACCACCAATTAGATAGCTTTTAATAAAATCCGCATAAAAAGGTCATTTCCTTTTGACAAAACTCTTCAGTGGTACAAAAATGGATTCAATAGTGATTAAAGGTATGCAGCGACCCCACCAAAATTACATTCACAAGATGCCATCTCCAAGAAGAGGTGAGGCTTACGGTTACTGACTATGTTGGCAGCCATGTTAGAGTTAGTATGGCTATACTGGACAGTGCAATGTAGGTTCATCTTTATTTTCCTTCTTGTAAGCCTAATCTTTGGGAGGTCCTGTAAAGCAAGATTGTATAACAACAGTTTGTAAAATAACTTGAGAGAAAACTCAGCAAATTTATTCACAGGGGTGGGTTATTCCTTGGACCAGGAGCATGGAGGCTCATTCGAATCGATTCAGCGTCCAACATTTAGTGGGAAATGATACCCCACACGCCTAGGTACCAGAAATCTCAAAAAACCCACTTTCAAAGTAGGTAGATGGATACACATTTCGGCTCATAACCTTTCTCGGTGGGCACTAATCCTCCCGGGACCTGTCTTATTAAATTCAGCATCCAAAATTTAGTCATAAGTTATACCCCACACGCATTGATCGCTGGAAATCTCTAAAAAAAACATTTTTCGAAAAACCCATTTTGACCCATACCTCCCCAAATATATCAAATAAAGTCCGGGCGTTGTTCCATACAATACTCTTTCTTGGCAGCACGATTTACGGTTAATTTGTCGCCAAAAAGCAAAATATTTTGAGCTTTTCAACGGCAGGGAAAACAACCCTGTTGATTCACACACATTTCTCCAATGAATCCGTGGATTGAACAAAGCAGTTTTGGATGGCATAGTGGTATCTTCAACGGATGACGGTTTTCTCAGAGGAAAACATCGGAACTTGCTCCAAGTAACCCACCATCTAGTACCGCCCATTGTTGGAGAAAGTAGGAGCTGTCGTAAGTAAACCCCGGCTAGATTTCAACTGTCAGGGCAAAATAGCAAATCTCATCAGAATCAGTCGAGGAGGAGAGAAACTTGGCCACTCGGGCAACTTTGGGGTTCGTCGGTTTGAATAGAACAACCAACAGTCAAACAATCAACTAGTCGTTAGGAACAGGAAGTTGGCTAATCGATTGCAACATTGTAATATGAACCCTATCCCCGACAGCGCAAACAGTTCGATGTGTCGTCCTCTGCACGCTGTCAGAGAAGAATTCTTGTCCTCTCGTTTCCGCTTGACGCTTTAATCTCAAGCAGACGGGAGCAGAGGCAGTACTCCAAATTAACTATGACTAGTGCACTCGCATCTGATTTTAACCGGCCGAACAATCAGTTGCCTCCTGTTGGTGAAGTGAGATTCTTCGAAAACGCAGCAAATTCTTACACAGAGGTTGGTTATTCCTCAGACCAGGCGCATGGAAACTCATTTCTTCAACATGAGGAAACTGGAGGAAACAGTAAATGTGGCAGGTCCCAGACCCATTCCAATCGATTCAGGATCCAAAATTAGTGGAGAATGACCCAACACGCCTAGATCGCCAAAAATCTCAAAAATCCATTTTTCGAAAAACGCATTATTCAAGGAATAACCAACCAAAATGTCTTAAATCAGCCAGTAAAAATGGGTACCTGTGCATCCCTCCAGTCACCTAGGCCACTGTGCCCTCTTGAATTTCAGACTACTGGTACCTGGTACTGGAGGGTCTACAGTGGCAGTGGCCAGCAGCTTCCTGGCAGTTTCATACCACTCAGCATGTTTACCACCACATGCTCTCACCACGGCATGTGTGTTAACCTCTATTCTATCCAGTTGTTCCAATTTCTTTCTGGACATCCAAAATTGGTGTTTGTGCGACTAGCCTAACCTGGTTTTTCCCTAATTTTTCTCTCATTGTCCGCTATCCAATGCACATTGGGTACAAACTATGAGAATATAGCTTCCAGAATAGTATTAGTCAAGTGCCCAAGTGTAAGTTATATGTATGTGAAAGTGACAAGTTGTCATCAGAGGTAGATCACATACCCTAGTTACATCATAAGAATTTTGTTTTCTACAAATAGGGATGTTAGCTTACTTATTAGTCTCATAGAAAGATGTACAAGGAAGCTTCCATTTTGGTTATTCCATCCACTGCCCAGACCAATTTTGGTAGAGAAAAATCTCTAAAAATCTGAGTTTCTGGCGTGTGGGGTATTATTTTTCACTAAATTTTGGACGCTGATACAATGGACACTCCACACACACTGTTTTCTCCATGCTCCTAGTCCGAGGAGTAACCCATCCCTGTGATTTATTTCTACAATTTCATCGCATCTTATCCCACTTTATTTATTATTTTTTAAATACTTTTTAGAAAATGAATATCGTAGATATTATTTCTTAAATAGGCAATTCAATTGATGATGGCTACCCTTTAAGAAATGACAACAGCCCCAAATCAACCCGAAGGACAAAAACTATTCTTTCAGTTTATGGCCACTTGAAGAGCTGAGCTAAGTCGACATTCTAGATAGATCTAGATATTTTTAGTGTCAGCAATTTTGTGGAAATACATCAGTTTGACTAATGTTTTAATTACTTGCCCCGGCTGTGGTCGCGGGGATACAATTTTATATGTTGACTATGACGTTTTTGGAGATATTGGAAGAAATATTGGTGTCTGTGCGGAGATATTTCCTACCTTGAAAGGATAAATATGGGAGGTGGAGTAATCGTCTTCACCACACAGTTAATATTAGAAAACTAGTTTTAATATTATAAATTCGCAACGCGGAAATGAGGAAGACGAATAGATGAGTATTCAAAAACTCTTGAATGAGACGAAGGTCGTTGGATATTTGCCACGGGGCCGTGACGATTGCCATCCACCGAAAATAGGCGGCCGATTGTTGCCACCGCACCCTCCCAACTGCTGATCGTCGATTTGGGAGAGCAAACGTTGAGGGCCCTGAATGCTTAGAGATCCCTTTTTGGCGTATTTCCCATTAAAAAAAAAAAAAAAAAAAAAAAAAAAAAAAAAAAAAAAACGCTGCAAATTTTTTCACAGGGGTTGGGGGGTTGGTTATAACTCGGACCAGGCGCATGGAGACTCATACCAATCGATTAAGGGTCCAAAGTTTATGGAAAATGATACCCCACACGCCTAGGTACCAGAAATTTCGAAAACACATATCCAATATGGGAAGATATACACACATTTTGACCCATAACATCTTCTGGTGGGTGCCAATCGTTTTGGGACCCATTTCATTGGATTCAGCGTCCAATGTATAGTCGAAAATAATACCCCATACGCCTAGATCGCCAAAAATCTCGAGAATCCATTTTTTCGAAATACACACTTTGACCCCTACCTCCCCCAAATTTGGTCCGATCGGGCTGAATAGTTTTGAGAGCCAACTAGTGCCGGGAACGGACCCCTGACCTAAATTTCAAATTTTTAGAAAATTTTCCACTACCAAAGTCGGCGTGGATGGAGGATGGCGGACGGACATTTGAGTTTTTTGGTTGGTTATTCCTTGAATAGTTGGTTGGTTATTCAAGGAATAACCAACCAATCTATGTTTTTATGCAAACGGTCAACCTCTCCGATTCGGCTCAACATTTTTTTTCTGGACGTTTCATGGTGTCTACATCAAAAAACATAGGTTTGAATAATAATCAAGGAATAACCAACCAAAAGGTCAATGTCCGTCCGCCGTCCATTGTCCACGCCGTTTTCGGTAGTAGAAAATTTTCTAAAAATCCGAAATTCGGGTCAGGGTTCTGTTCCCGGCCTAGGACGGTCCTCCAAGCTTTTCAGCCCGATCGGACCAAATTTGGGCGGGGTAGGGGTCAAAATGTGTTTGTTGAAAAATGGATTTTCGAGATTTTGGGCGATCTAGGCGAGTGGGGTATCATTTTCCACTAAATTTTGGACGCTGAATCCAATGAAATGGGTCCCAGAACGATCGGCAGCCACTGGAAGAAGTTATGGATCAAATTGGGTATATATTACCCATTTTGAATATGTGTTTTCGAGATTTCTGGTACCTAGACGTGTGGGGTATCATTTTCCACAAAATCATGGACACTGAATCGATTGGAATGGGTCCGGGACCCGCCACACCCACTGTTTCTCCCATTCGAGGAATAACCAACCCGTGTGTTTTGTTCTAGACACATTGAAACGCCCAGAAAAAAATTTTGGGGAATCGAAGAGGTTGACATTTTGTATAAAAAACGCTGCAAATTCTTACACACGGGTTGGTTATTCCTCGAATGGGGGAAACAGTGGGTGTGGCGGGTCTCAGACCCATTCCAATCGATTCAGCGTCCAAAATTTAGTGGAAAATGATACCCCACACGCCTAGGTAGCAGAAATCCCGAAAACACATATTCAAGATGGGTGTATCTATGGGGCACTACGACACTAATTTACTAATATAATATTGAGAAAACGTAGGTAATTTAGAAGGCTATAATAATTGTATTAAATTGAATTGAATGGTACGAATAAAAAGCTCGGACAGTAAAAAGAATTGTAGGCAACTGCTCAAAATTGGTTGCTAAGTTTAACAGCTGGTTATAAACAACAGGATATGACGATGTGTTTTGTTTGTCTATTCGGCTGAAGTCACCCACATGGGTAATAAATTTCCAATTTGACCCATTACTTCTTCCAGTGGGTGCCAATTGTTCTGGGACCCATTTTATTGGATTCAGCGTCCGAAATTTAGTGGAAAATGACACCCCACTCGCCTAAATCACCCAAAATCTCGAAAATCCATTTTTCAAAAAACACATTTTGACCCCTACCCCCTCCAAATTTGGTCCGATCGGGCTGAAAAGTTTCGAGGACCCATCTCGGCTGGGAACAGACCCCTGACCCAAATTTCAGATTTTTAGAACATTTTCTACTACCAAAAACGGCGTGGACAATGGACGGCGGACGACGTACGGCGTACGGCGTACGGCGTACGGCGGACGGCGGACGGCGGACGGCGGACGGCGGACGGACATTGACCTTTTTTGATCAGGACATCATGAAACGTCCAGAAAAAAATTTTGAGCCGAATCGGAGAGGTTGACCATTATCATGAAAACATAGGTTGATTATTCAAGGAATAACCAACCAAAACATTGGTTGATTATTCAAGGAATAACTAACCAAAACCCGAAATTTGAAGAGAGGCGGTAGTGGATTCGTTGAATAATAGAGACTGTTACTATTACTATTACTTCGCTATTACTTCCATGAAAATATAAAACGCTGAATCGATAATATGGTATTCACTTCGATACAAGCTCTCCCAGGAGGAAATAATATATGAATCGAAAAATGTATTTCTTATCATCCCTGTCCCAACTCTTCTATTAGAATAGTTACACTACTCAAAAAATCTGTTAGGAGGCGGTGTATTGTAAAACTCAGTAGGAATAACCAGATGGAGGGCGGTATTGCGCTGGCTGTGGCCACCTAACCGCTTGCCTGCCTGAGGCCACTTGTTGCGCTACGACGTTTACATTATCCCTTCCTCCCCAAAGCACCTTTTCCTTTTCATTTATTCATCACAGTCGTAAAACAGCTCGGGTAGTCGACTCATTCAATTTCCCTCTTACATTCATTCGCTCCAAATTAAGTCTTTTTAAGCACGACTAAGCTCATTGTACGTAGTTGGCCTAATTGGCCAACCGAGCTTTATAGGGTGATGGACGAATTTTGTAGGGTGGTGGTGAAAAGAATTTACTGTATTTACTAGCTTATCGAATCAAATTACTCAAATTCCAAAACGAAACTACGCGGTGAGACCATCAAGAAATTGCAGTTTTCGCGTTAAATGCCCAACAGATTTCGATCGAAGGAACGCAGTTGATGTAACTATACTCTACTTGTGTATGTTATTTCAAATATGATTTGACCGAGAAAGTGGTAAACAGTAAATTTATTGATTTAACCGTCAGGTAAATAGATTTTTGTTTGAAACAGCCGTTGTAATAACGCTGCCAATTCTTTCACAGGGGTTGGTTATTCTTCGGACCAGACGTATGGAGACTCATTCTAATCGATTCAGCGTCCAACATTTAGAGGAAAATGATACCCTACACTAGGGATGCACAGACCGCGGCCCCCTGTTTTATACAGAAGTAAGGTGGCTAAGTCGTGGATTTACACTTGAACGATTTCTAAATTTAATAGAAGAAATTGGAATATTTCTGGTGGAGAAGCAAAGGGATGTCCCGGAACTTAAAAATCCTGATTGGTTGTGTGATTTGGCTTTTTTAGTTGACATTACATATCATTTGAATGTCTTGAACACACGGATTCAAGGCAAAAATCAACTGATATCCACGCTCATTTATCATCCTTTCAATGAAAGCTGACTCTTTTCAGATCGCAACTTACTTCTGGAAATTACAATCATTTTCCGAATTATAAGAAAATGGCCGAAAAATTCAACAAAACTGCGATTAATTTCAGTTATGTAGAAAAGCTGGATATTCTGATTCACTCTTTTCAAGACAGATTTTCGGACTTCAAAAAAGTGAAACCTCTGTTGGACATATTCAGCAATCCTTTCTCGGTTTCAGTTGAAAATGCGCCAGAGTCAATGCAGTTAGAAATTATCGATTTGCAAAACGACCAAGATTTGCGCAACAAATTCAACGAGGGAGACTTGTTGAACTTTTACCACTGCATTGACAAAAATATGTACAAAGAGTTGCGCATAAACGCTCTGAAATGTGCCAGCTTATTTGGTTCTACCTATATATGTGAACAAAATTTTTCAATACTGAATAATAATAAAACAAAAAATCGAAACCGCCTTGCAAATGAAAGTTTGGAAGCTGTTTTACGTGTTGCTACAAGTAAATTTGACCCAAATATAAAAAAGATTGTAAGCACTATGCAGTGCCACGCTTCAAACTAATAAATTATTTTTCAATTTTAATACATTATATGCATTTTTTATTGTCTTTAATTACCTATACTTCTGGCCGCCCAGTTCATGATTTGCCCGAGTGGCCCCTAGTTTTAATAAGTCTGTGCATCCCTGCCCTACACGCTCAGGTACCAGAAATCTCAAAAACGTACACTCAAAACGAGTAGATAGATACTCATATTGACCCATATCATTTTCCAATGTGCGCCAATCGTTTCAGGACCTGTCTCATTGGATTCAACGTCCAAAATTGAGTCGAAAATGATACCCCACACCCCTAGGTACCATAAATCTAGAAGATTCATTTTTCGAAGAACACATTTTGACCCCTACCCTCCTCAATATCGTCCCCATTGGGTTGAAATGTTTCAAGGACAAAATGGGTCCCTGACCATATTTTTAGATTTTAAAACATTGTAGTGTAAGCCCCCAGGCTTGCTGCCTCCAGAAGACCAGAAGGGAGGCAGCATGCGCGCACAGCTCCTGCCTGGCTGTCGCATTTGGAGAGCTCCAGGGCTTCACTCTTTGCAAAGGCGTCCAACCAGGCAGTCGTTGTCGAGGCGCCCAACATGTTGGAGTAATATATTTTTGTAACCCTGTCGTGTAAGTGCATCTCACTCAGTCCATCCTGGCTTTGTCCTGTGCTCGCTCTGAAGTGAACTCTGCTACCGTGCTGAAGTCGACCGAAGCTGTAACATTGTGTTCCCCATGAGATAAAGGACTCAAGTTAATAAGCCTTGCTGTGTACCTGCGGGACAGCATGCCCCCTCCTGTTTTTCCTTCGACGTCGACGCCGTTTTCGTCAGCCGGTATCATTGCACTTGCTCATTAAATTGTATTTCATGTATATCATAATTTCATGTATCTTGTATTAATTGTATTTTATGCTCCACATGTTGTCTAATTTACTTTGTCAAATTACTTTGTCTTGTATCAATTCTAGCCCAGGTTGTGGCATATTCTCCTTTGCAACGTGTCCTTGTTTTCAATTATAATTCAGTTTGTATCAATGTATTTTATGCTCATCCTTGGTATCCCTAGTTGCTCAGTCGTAAGTCTTGGACTTACATCCCGTATCCACTCGCTAAGTCCCTTCCAAATTCTCCGAAGAAACCCGAATTAAATTATAGTAAAATTATAACAGATTTTAATTCGAGAGAGGCTTACAGTAGTACGGGTCCACCAAAATCGGCGTTGACGGACATTATGCTCATTTGGATCTAGGCACCTTGAACCGCTCAGATACAATTTTTGGGCCAAATCGGAGACTGCAAAAAGTCAGCACGAAAATATAGGTTGATTATTCAAGGAATAACCAACCGAAACAAATGCGATCAAAATGTTGAATTGGCCGATATTATTGTTTAAAAACCTTGAATAACTGATAAGCCGTAGTGTTCGTTTCAAAAATGGTTCTGATAGCAGCACCGGTAAACAGTCGGATGTGTTGTTTCTTGTTATGGCTGCAGGAACTCGGGTTGTTGTGAGACCTCGATCCCACTCATACATGCCTCGTCCTAACAAAATATAACGAAGCACGAACCGACCTGCAGTCTTCACATAGCAGCGGCAGCGTTCCCAAAGGCGAGCTCAAGTGAAGAAAAAGGGTTGAAGACTTGATGAGGTGGGAACCTCGTCCGATGGGGGTAGCGGTTGTGGTGACATCGACTGAGCTGGGGGCTGGAGTCAGTGGGAAAGTAAGAAAAAATTCTCCCAAAAGCTGGTTTCTCAGAATGGAATGAGCCGACGGTGAAGTGAGGAACGGCTAAGGAATGGCTGGCAACACAGGAGGCTTATCTCGCGCATTCCAGCTCCCTTCCTCGGCCCCCAAGTCCGCTCCACTGCCACAAAAACGAAACATCTTACCTCCTCCATCCCGCAATTATGTGAAACAATGTTCAGAATCTTAGCGAAGAGGAGACCGAGCCGAGGACTGTTAGTTGTGAGCCCTTAATAGGTTGTTGATCCCACCTCTGTTTTGTACCTCTTGTAGGTTCCATGGGCCACTCTACGAAGCTACATAACCACTATGGCATTAATAATCCAAAATCCTCATTTATTCCTCAAAATTCACTTGATAATGGAGGAAGTTGTGTGTGGCAACCGATCAGAAACCCGAAATTGCATGAAAAACCAAACATGACCTTGTTTACTAAAAAAGGTATTCCTTAAACGGTGTGCTTGATAAGCTTTGAGGCCTGCAGTGTGAATAACTACCTTGAGAAGAGGAAGGGAAAACAATTTTTAGCATTGACTCCCTGTTCAAGGTGCATCCCTGTTCAACGCACCCGTCCCAGAACAAGGAAACAACTCAATTTGAGTCTCGAGAATCATCTAAAATTTCGAATCAGGGACCTGTTTCCAGATTTAGTTGGTCCTCAAAACATTTCTGCCCGATCAGAACAAATTTGGGAAGAATAGGGGTCAAAATTTGTTTTTCGAAAAATTAATTTTTGCAATTTTCGGCGGTCTAGGCGTGTGGGGTATCATTTTCGGCTCAACCTTGGGCGCTGAAGAATCGATTGGAATGGCCTTCCATGCTCCTGATCGAGGAATAACCAACCCCTAAAAATAAATTTGCAATTTTTTTTTTTTTTTTTTTTTTTTTTTTGCTTATATTCCTAAATTTTTCATTCTTTGTGAAAATGAGAAGTTTATTTGACATATGGATTTTAAGTGGGTATGACTGGTATGACTTCTCGCGTAATTTGGGACACTGAATCGATTAAGGAGGGAATCAATTCAATCGTTACCGTAATAATTCACATTTGTCGAACTGAGATATCGAGAAAAATCATCGGGCTAGGCCCATAGACACTCATTTCAACATGGGGAAAATGGGGGAATGAGTGGTTGTGGCGGGTCCCGGACCCATTCCAATCAATACAGAGTCCAAGATTTAGTGGAAAAGGATTTTCCCCACACGCCTAGGTACCAGAAATCCCCAAAACATGGGTAATAAATACCCAATTTGACCCATAACTTCTTCCAGTGGGTGCCAATCGTTCTGGGACACTTTTCATTGGATTCAGCGTCCAAAATTTAGTGAAAATGATACCCCATCCGCCTAGATCGCCAAAATTTGGGCCGAATCGGAGAGATTGACTTTTTGCATGAAAACATAGGTTGATTATTCGAGGAATAACCAACCAAAACGGTGTTGTAGTCGAGTATAACTCCACCGTTTCCACTCTACCATTAATATTCAATCAACATAAATTACTGATAAGATTTGGTGTCGTATTTTCCCCCAGATTTCGTTTCTTGCCCTCTTCCGGCCGTATTATACGAGCATTACGTCGGTAAAATCGAGTTTTTAATGGTGTTTAAGGACCCAATTTGAGGACCCGAACAACCGGAATCTTCCTCAAATTTGATTTATCATCGATCGAATTCCACGTCCCATTTCCTCCTACTTTCTCCGAAGTTCTGTCGGCGAAGTGACGCATTCGAGTCGTTCCTTATGCGACCTTCCATTTCCCCGTTCAGACCGTCACGTGAACCAACGGAAAATGAAGGCCAGTTCTCTTCGCGTGATAATCTGAGGAATGCATCTATTATCAGTGCATTTCTGCTTTGTGGCGAGAGGCAGAAGGAGGCCTAATGCTAACCCATATCGATTACACTATACAGTGGCCCCACAAACACCCCCCTCCGACCATACAAACCCTTGCTCCATTGGGCAGGGTTACCTACCTTATTTTGGCTGGCTTCGACCCTGAGCTTCATCAAGCTACAAATAAAAACTCTAAACGTAAATATTTCATCCAACTGGTCTGGGGCTCAGAATGTTTTCGTTCCGGCCCGCTCCCTTTCCTTTATTAGTATTATTCCTATATTGAGCCACCACGTCAACAGAGCTTCATCACTGAAGTCACTTCATTTTTCATGCGTGGAAATGGAATACAACCCATTAGGCCCAAAATCAACCCCCAAATTATTCAAAAATGGTAAACACCCATGCGTAAAGAATCCCAAAAACCAGGTTTAAGAAACCCCTTTTTTCTCAATACCAAGCCCAAATTTGGTCAAATTGGGCTGAGAAGTATCGAGATTCAACCATAGTCGAAAAGAAATCTCCGACCAATATTTCAGATTTTTGGAACATTTTCTACATCCAAATGCGATTAGGACAGGCGGCCGGGATACGGCAGACTGACATTTTGGTCATTGGTTCATTATTTCTTGAATAGCCTGAGCCCTTTTGTAAGCATTCAAGGCTTCTACATTTTAGCCACATTCATCACCACCTAGGAAACAAGCCGGAAAGGAATATCAGAGTCAAGATTGAAGGGATTCCTCCTGGAATGCCCAGATTTCAAGGCATCTCTTGAAGCCAATCTGGAGACAACTTTTTGGTTGGATATTCCTTGACTGATGTCTTCATGCAAAAAGTCAATCTCTGCGATTAGGCCAAAAAAAATTTCTGAGCATCAAAAAACGCTGCAAATTCTTTCACACGGTTTGGGGATTCCTAGGACCAGGCGCACGAAGACTCATTTCTTCAACATGGGGAAAATGGGGGAACCAGTGGGTGTGGTGGGTCCCGGACCCATTACAATCGATTTAGGGTCCAAAACCTTGAGGAAAATGATACCCCACACGCCTTGGTACCAGAAATCTCGAAAACACATATTCAAAATGGGTAGATAGATACCCATTTTGAATATGTATTTTCGAGATTTCTGGTACCTAGGCGTGTGGGGTATCATTTTCCACTAAATTTTGGACCCTAAATCGATTGGAATGGGTCCGGGACCCGCCACACCCACTGGTTCCCCCATTTTCCCCATGTTGAAGAAATGAGTCTCCATGCGCCTGGCCCGTGGAATAACCAACCCGTGTAAAAGAATTCGCAGCGTTTTATTTTCTGTCAAAAATGGTAAGAACTGTAACCACCACTAACCACATCCCCCCACCATAGTTTCGCTATAATTTGAGTATTCAACTAAGTTCCCGAGATTTTTGGAGTTCCAAAACGAGGTTCATTCATAAACATCCACCTCCGAATGTTTTTCGTACTCAATTCAAATAGTTTTCGTGTAATTGAGATAAAATATTCAGGACGTTTTACAATAAAGAATGTAATTGAGATTCAAATGATGACTTTCGACTCGTGTTGCTTCGTTATTTCTCGACACCACAGAACATTCCTGGGGTTAATCGTTGACCTTTCTAAATTGGGGTTTGTCTCGCGATTCTTTTTTTCGTTTTTGTTATTATTATTCATTATATTGATATATTTTTTTTTTTTTTTTGAAAACCCCAGCTCACGTGAATGAAGGTTATTAGGGGAATTATGAGAGTCGGCATTGACGGAACCCCCGGTTGATGCAGTGAGAGCAGTGGCGTATTGGTTTAGGTGGTCAGGGAGTTGCGAATTAGTGGAGGCGAGGAGAATGGTGGTTTGTGTGGTGACTGCTATGAGACCAGCATCGGTATCGGTGTTAGGTTAGGACCAAGTGGCGAAGAGGTGGTTGAGGAAGGGAGAGGGGTAGGGGGGTTGAAGGGAAATAAAGGGAGTGTGGATGTGTTTGCTGAAGAGGACGAGCGGTGTATGCGGAGTGGTTGAGGGCGGGGTAGGGTGAGGTGTATTGAGTGGGTTTTGATTAGAGCAATATAGGGGAACGGGAAGAGTCATCCAATAAGCTCCTATATGGTCGGCTACCTTACATATTGCTTTCCAACAAATTATCACTACCCTCCGGTACACACACGCCTTCAACCACGATCCCGCCAACCCCCTTACCCTTGTCATTCCCATCATTGCTGCTCCTACCGTGGCTTACTCTATACACCCCACCCCTCCCCCTCCCCTATACCTTTCTCTCCCGCACTAATCCTATCTCATGATTCAAACTGGCTTGTCGCGCATGGGACCCATATCTCTCAAATCCCTAATCTCTAATCGCATATTCCTACGGGAAGTTGCGGAAGCGGAAGCCAAATATCTGTAATACCAGGTACTCCAGATGTGACCGAGATTGTCGATATCATTCTGATTCCTCGGAACATAATTCAATTATTATCTGACGCCAAATTTCATTTTCGCCGATCGTTCATTTTTCATCATCGTAGACGACAAACTTCCTTTCTATTTAATTTACGTTTCTCAAGAGTAATCTAGAATTGTAGAACCTCAAATATATTATCATCTCTTGACTCACACAAACTCGTGGGTACTAGTATTTTATTTTCACGGGGTTCTGAATGTACCACAGTAGATGAGTGTCAAATTTAGTCAGACCTCAGCGGGGTTTAATTATTTTCTTGCATGAGGCCTCGAAGTGCCCGATGACAGATTTATACCAGATTATGCCGTCAAAAAGGCCAATTTTTGCTCGGGCACACATGGGCAATTTTATGAAAATGTATGGCTGTTAGTATTTTATTTTCAAGAGGTTCTTACTGTGCCTCATGACGCTTTATTGTGGGAATTTTGGCCTGAAGTACCGGTTGTTAGTTGTTGTGTGGGTTGGGAATTTAGCCTTTAGAATTGAATGTACCTTCTGGTCTCTATGTGCCCAATGATGCCTCACTTCGTGGGATTTGGCTATTTTCATGTATGGCCTTCTTAGATAGATAGATAGATGTTTCATTGTGTTGAACAGTAGTTTTTCACATGAGGTGTTGGCTTCCTTTGTTCCCCCATCATTTTCGAAATTATGGCTTTGGCAACCTCGGACCAAGAGCATGGAGGCTCATTCCAAAAATTAGTGGAAAACGTTACCCCACACGCCCAGATCGCACGTTTTGACCCATTTACCCCCCCCCCTCCACCGTTCAGTACAATCAGGCTAAATAGTTTTGAGGGCGAACTAGAGCCAGAAACGGGTCCCTAACCAAAACTTCAGATTTTTAGAAAATTTTTTACTACCAAAAACATTTGCTCATTTTGATCAAGACACCATGAAACGTCCAGAAAAAAAATGTTGGGCCGAATTAGAGAGATTAATTTTTTGCATTAAAACATAGGCCGATTATTAAAGAAATAACCAACCAAAAAAGTGGGGCTAGGTAATAATAGTAACCTCCCAAGGAACTTTGAATGCTCACTGACGTTATTTCTTCAATTTGATCATTGAGACGATTTGGTTTCTTTTTTGAGCTCCCGGAGGGGATAACTACTTAGTGGGGTTGTAATATTTACTTTCCCCCCGATGGCGTCAAATTACTCAGAGACGTATTATTTCATTGATTTTTGCCCTAATTGGCGGGTAATTTTGGTCAACAGGGGTGAATTAGCTCTCTTCTTATCTTGGTACCGTAGATTTGTGACTGCAATAAGGTCTCAATCGTCTCAATAATTTCGATCAGTAAGTCAATCACTCAGTGAAATACGGCTTCGAAAATGAGAAATTTGATGACAATTATTATTAGGAGGTAATGCTCCACTTACGCTGAACCCTACAAATCGAATTTGGTTCCAGTTGGTGAATTTTGAATAGGATGATCATCACTTGGAGTGAATCACGAATTTTTCCCTTGCATCTGAGGACTATGGAAGTGTAAAATTTGCTATTTTGTGAGGCACTTATGTGTCCATGATTGGTAGTCGGTGGAAACAAAGACACCAGTAATCAGGCTCCTTACATTGAGAATCTAGTTAATTCGTTAAAAGACATCGTTATCTCTACGTTTTGGTTGGTTATTCCTTGAATAATCAACCTGTTTTCATGCAAATTGTCAACCTCTCCGATTGGGCTCAAAAACATTTCAAGATCAAGAAAGTCAATGTCCGTCCGCCGTACGCCGTCCATTGTCCGCGCCGTTTTCGGTAGTAGAAAATTTTCTAAAAATCTGAAATTTGGGTCAGGGGTCTGTTCCCGGCCTAGGACGGTCCTCGAAGCTTTTCAGCCCGATCGGACCAAATTTGGGCGGGGTAGGGGTCAATATGTGTTTTTTGAAAAATTGATTTTGACACTGAATCTTATAAGACGGGTTTTGGAACGATTGGCGCCCTCTGGACGAGGTTATGGGTAAAAATGGGAACCTATCCACCCATTTTGGATATGTGTTTTCGAGATTTCTGGTACCTAGGCGTGAGGGGTATCATTTTCCACTAAATTTTGAACCCTAAATCGATTGGAATGGCCCGGGACCCGCCACACCCACTGTTTCTCCCATTCGAGGAATAACCAACCCGTGTTTACAAAATATGGTTTGGGGGTGTAATACCTGATCCTGATTCTAGCCTGCCGTTCATCGGGTGGTTTTAAATTCTCGGCAAATTCCAAACTTGTGTAATCCCCACCTCCCGCATCACGTACACTCCCCCACCCCTTGTCACCCTCGTCCCCCACCCTCCAGTCACCCTACTTCGCGCCAACAGTAGATTTATTGTAGGGCCGGTTTAATGAAGACGGTAAATCACACAGAGATGGCGATGGGACGGCGGCGAGTTTGGTGGGGTATTCACGGGGAGAAGACAAAACAGCATTGGTGGCGAGCGGCCGTGAAGGGGGGTGAGGGGGTTAATGTGGTAACGAGCGTTGGAGGGGGGGGGGGGGGATCGTAGGGGCAAAGTACACACTCACCAGTGCTGGGGTGATGGCAGATGGAGATTTCATCGCCCTGCTTCAACAAGCTAAATATCCTTGGGCAGTGGAAGAATAGGTATGTATACCTACTGTGTGTATAGGTACGTATCCAGAATGACTAATATCCATTATGCGGTTGATAATGCAAAAGGGCCATTTTTTTTTCTTTTTACAAAACCTGATGAACTGAGGAAATGATATTGGGGACGTTTGGGGAGCCAAGTTTGGATTCTTTAGGAGGAGTCAATCCAAAACAAGCAAGTAAATGTACTTGTGAGCTGGAGCTGAAACATGACTGATCTGTGCAGTGGCGTCATTTTATCGGGAACTTGCTGACGACTTTATGATAGCAGTCTGATGAGGTTTGTTGAGATGACTGGTCGAGCTTTTCCTGCCTGGAGGTTCAAATTGGACTCAAAAAGCTGCAAGTGAATGTTAAAGTTACAGTATAGACTACTAATGTAAGCCCCCAGGCTTGCTGCCTCCAGAAGGCCAGAAGGGAGGGAGCATGCGCCAGGATGCGCGTGCAGCTCCTGCCTGGACGTCGCATTTGGAGAACCCCAGGGCTTCACTCCTTGCAAAGGCGTCCAACCAGGCGGTCGTTGTCGAGGCGCCCCTCAGGGCCAAGGCGCCCAACATGTTGGAGTCATATATTTTTGTAACCCTGTCGTGCAAGTGCATCTCACTCAGTCCATCCTGGCTTTGTCCTGTGCTCGCTCTGAAGTGGACTCTGCTACCGTGCTGAAGTCTCCGAAGTTTCCTTTTCCGTTTTCGTCAGCTGGTATCGTTGCACTTGCTCATTAAATTGTATTTCATGTATATCATAATTTCATGTATCTTGTATTAATTGTATTTTATGCTCCACATGTCTAATTTACTTTGTCGAATTACTTTGTCTTGTATCAATTCTAGCCCAGGTTGAGGCATATTCTCCTTTGCAACGTGTCCTTGTTTTCAATTATAATTCATTTTGTATCAATGTATTTTATGCTCATCCTTGGTATCCTTAGTTGCTCAGTCGTAAGTCTTGGACTTACATTGTGTAACCTCTCGCTAGGTCCATTCAAAACCTCCGAAGAAACCCGAATTAAATTATAACAGATTTTAATTCGAGAGAGGCTTACACTAATACTAATCACTGTTGAAGCAGCAACGTCACAAACACTTTGTTGACGTGCACGGCATGACTATCAGAGTTCTGCCCAAAGAAGCCGGCATATGGCACTGAGCATCGTTCAGCTGTGCTGTACTTGTTCATAGTTTGCATAGCTGTGGGATAATTTTAATCACCAAAAAATTTGAGTGAAACATTAAGGCGTGCTGAACTTTTTCTTTGAGAGTGCTAGGTTTCTCTGGCAGGAGAGTTGTTGTTGCAGATTGCACAAAGATAATACAAGCTGCGAATGTCAAGAGCCATTATGACAGGGATTTGCGTAACACTTTCCTCCTACCAATCCCAGATTACGCCTGGTACTCCCTTAGGCACCACTAACCAACCTTTTTAGGAACCAACCTAAAGCAGAGGCTGACATACTAGATATCTTTTAGCTTTGCATTACTCATCTGTCCATTTTGCTGAATGGTTACTACAAATATCCACTTTGGCAGGATATCAACTTCTACACACCATGCCAAGCTGCAAAGGATGATGACCTGTTTGGAACAACAGGTCATCTTTTCCAGCGTAGCACATTTCCAGTGCAGACTATTCTTTAGCTAGCTTGTATCTTTTCCTGGTAGGATTGTGTTTTGGTTGATTAATTCTTGAATAATCATTCCACCCCCATTTTTGGTAGAAGACAATTTTTTAAAAGTATGAAATTTTGGTTTTGGTGATAAGTGGGTTTTTGATTGTCGGGTAACTAGGCATGTGGGTTATAATTTTCCAATAAATTTTGGATGGTGAACCGATTGGAATCTGTCCTGGACACTCCACACTCACTGTTCTCCCCATACTCTTGCTCCAAATAATAATCAACCATTCTTGAATACATTTCAAGCTTTCGTCTTTTTAGTATCATTTTTGGAGTTGCAACATCACATTTATAGAATATTCGCGACTCGCCTGCTATCTGTAGGCTCAGGACATGTTTGGGTTCTCGCTCATGCTGTAAATATTTTTGGCAGCTTGGTAATTGATGCTATTGGTTGGTCTTTGTCTTTGGAATGAAGGCTGGAAGGATTGACTGTATGGCCACTACCAATAGCATCAGATTCTCCAGCAAAAAGTGCACTCATGCCCATTTGTGGACTACCCGGCGAATGAGCGTGCAATCATTGGTACAAAGGCGTCGTGAGTAGATATCAGATGGAAAACTTTCCAAGCAATATACTTTCACATTCACTCTCCAAGGCCGTGGCCCAGTAAATTGGGACAAATTGTTTTGGCTCTCCACTTCCTCTTTCCGTTTTCATCCTGTGGAGAGACTCGAGTGTCGGGCTTGGAAGAAGGGGTGGAAAGAGAGCTTCCTTTTTTCTTTTTTCCTCTTTCACTTTCTCTGAGCCTTTTCAGCTTTCCGAACGTAGGGAGACGGAAGGTTCAAATTGAATGCATGTTCTCTTCCAGTTCCACCCTGCGCCGACCCTTCACGCCCCAACAGCCCTCACAATGTCCTTTATACGATCTGCCATCTATTAAGAGCTCCCTCCTTCTCTCTCAAAATCGAATTAATTCCGACCCTTTTTTTTCTCGCGCTGTTCTCTCGCAGTGCGTGTTCGAGCCCATTTCAACGGTTTATTACCGTGTTGGTCTCGTATTTTACCCGGGACCGTCGAGAGAACGAGCTTTGCTAGAATATTACCAATTGTTGAAAGGTTCGATGCGATTCGTGATCCGGCCCACGTGAAATTGAGGTTCCTGTCGGATAACAGTTTCATACTCTGAATTAAAATAGCCGCCGGGGCGAATCATCACCGCCCATGTGCCTATCAACGGGATTTTCAATCCAAGCTTGTTTGGTTAGGTGAGCGTTTAAATGTATACCCACACTCATCGATGTTTGGTATTATTCGTGGCTCGCTGTTTGAAATTTGAGGGCGAAGTGTCTGAAACAGCATTAACCCCCAAAGCGTATGAAAAAGGTTACCTTCATCCACAGGTTAAAAACCACCCCCTGCGTCACAGTGCAAACTTTACCTTTCTGGCCAATTGGGAACGGAATATGTTGAAGCACGATTGAGGCAATACTACCAAATCACCGTAATTTTTATTTTACTTTTTAATTTTCAATTTGTGGGGGTTGAAGTGGCAGCTAGGATTAAATGTGGTTCGTGCAAAGTTTTCACGATGTTCCCCTTTCTTGTGGAACAAGGCTGTTTGTCATGGCTCTTTTCTCCAATGGGTCGCGGATTATCTGGTGGATCGCTCGATGTTGGTGAGGATAAGGGGCGTCGCCTCTCAGCCCTTCCCTGCCTCTTCGGGTGTGCCTCAGGGGTCACATATTGGGCCCTTGCTGTTCATAGTTTTCTGTGGTTCGCTCTGCCGGATTTTCCCTGATGTTTCCTTCCTGATGTTCGCAGACGACCTTAAGATTTTTACCCGTGTAACATCAGCTGCTGATTTTGAGATCCTTCAGTCCGCCCTCAATGACTTCGTCGAGTGGTGTGGCGTCCATTGTCTGTAGCTTAACCCATTAAAGTGCTCGGTCAGTTCGCTTTCTCGCCTGCAAGACCCTTTCATTTTCAACTACTCCATTCTTGGCACTCCATCGCTTGCAAGTTACGCGTGATCTGGGGGTCTTGTTGGATCAACAGTTAAATTTTGCCGAACACATTGACGCAGTTACTGGCCGTGCTCGGAGGGTACTGGGTTTCATAAAGCGTAACACCCGCGAATTCAGTGATGTCAAGGCCATTACGACGCTGTATTGCTCGCTTGTCCGTCTCCTGGAGTATTCGTCCATCGTGTGGTCGCCATACTACGCCACCTACGCCCACCAGATTTGAGACTGTACAGCACATCTTCCTTCGTTACGTTGCTTTCAAGATGGGTATCCCGTGGCATGATCTCGACTATGACTCAATACTACGTGTCTGCCGTCTTACCCCGTTGGTCAATCGTCGTGTTGTGGCCGATCAATGCTTCTTCCATAAGTTGATGAATGGAGTCATCGATTGTCCTCCTCTTCTGCAAATGATCTCCCTCAACGTGCCTCATTTTTTCTCTCGTTCGCACAATGTCTTCTTCGTTCCTTTTGCACAGACAAATTACCTCAGGGACCGTCCGCTTCTCCGTCTTCCTCGTCAGGCAAATTTGATTGTACAAGAGGTTGCCTGCGATCTCTTCTTGGACTCTCTGCACGCTTACAGGGCGCGAGCTGTTGAAGTCCTCTCTGCCAAATGATTGTTAATGGTTTTATGTTTGCTATCCTGTTAGGTGTTGTACCCAGCCATTTTACCTTTGTTTTCATTTAATTATATTTATATTCTTGTTAATTGGACCTTGGGTCCGTGCTATAAATAAATAAACAAGTACATAATAGTTACACGGTTTAATAATATCATTTGTACATATTTGTGAGGAAACTCAGGATCTTGAACCTATAAGGGTGCGAAATAAGAGTTACCTTTTTTTCTCATTTGAGGGCCTACTGGGATTTTAGATGGGATTCCGCTCAAGAGAATCTTGAAGGGTGTGGGATCGAGGTGCTTATAAAATGGAAATCGGTCGAGTGGTTCGAGGATATGAGTCGTAGGGTGTCGGTAGCGAGAGGTGGGCAAATAACAGACGTAAGCGATAAATAGTGGTCTGACGGGAGGGGTAGTGGTGGAGATGGTGGGGGGGGGGGTACGGTGGAGGAGAAGGAAGAAACCCAGTGTGAAGGAATAAGGGGGGATGAACATTGACCAGTGTCTTGTGAGGTTGCCATGACGACATAGGCCTTGACCATTCCCTTCCTGCCGTCCCTCGGGAAGCCCCCTACCACCCCTGCGCCGCCCCCCCTGAACGGCATGGCTTCTCAGTGTGACAAGTCAAAGCAATAGTCTACCCCCTCCCCCTCCACCACCGGCCCCCTTCACGCACTCACTTCGCTTCCAGAGGCTACGACCCCTTTTCAGCTCATATCCTTCTTATCGATTCAGTCTCCCCCGCACGATCCCGACTCGTCACCCACGTGTCTCTTCGCCCCTTCTCAGTTGCAATTCTTAACTGCCCACTTTTATTACACAATACACCGCATCTCACCGCCTGCAGCTGCCGACTTCCCATCTCTTGCCCACTACTCACCCCAAGCCCCATCCCACCCCACGCTCCACCCGAATCCTCCACCGATAGTTCCACTTGTAACACCGTGTAAATACTGACGGTTCGATAATCCTCCGATATCTAACTGACGTCAGCGTTCCTGCCGCCATATTTCTTTCTTGGACAAGAAGTTTAAATTCCTCCTTCACACATCTTAAGACGCTCAACTGTTTAACAAACAGTTGGAGGTAGCATACATGAATAATAAATTAACGTTACTTCACCATTTCAACTTCGCGTGTGCTTTTCAGTCATGCTTCGCTGTGTTGAAACGAATAAAATAATCGCTGAAAATTCTTTCACGAACGTTTATCATTTCTGAAAGCCAGATTAAGGGGAAAACAGTAAGTAACCAGGACTTATTCCAATCCATTGCGCGTTTAAAATTTAGTGGAAAATGAAACCCCATGCCTACTTTCCGAAAATTGACTTTCAAAAGGCACATTTTGTATCCATGTCATCACCGAATTCGGTTCAATCGGAATCAAAAATCGGAAAAGTTCGAAGGGCCAACCTGAGCCAAAAGAGGTCCCTGATCAAAATGTCAGATTTTCAAAAAATGTTCGAACGCCAAAAACGGTGCGGACAACGGACGCGGACAATTTTTTTTTTTTTTTTTTTTTTTTTTTTTTTTTTTTTTGAGAGAGAGAATTTTTGGGTGAATCGGAAAAGTTGGCTTCTGGCATGAAAATATTCAAGGAATAATCAACTCAAACCAAGAGTGTCCGTCCAACGTCCGCGCCGTGTTCGGTAGTAGACAATTTTCGAAAAATTAATTCAGGACCCACCTTATTAACTCTGGTTGGTCCTCAAAACTGTTCAACCCAATCGAACCAAATTTGGGGGGAGGGGGGTCAAAATTTGTATTTCGAAAAATGGAAAATTTTCAAGATTTGTGGCGATTTAGGTGTGTGGGGTATTATTTTTACTAAACTTTGGACGCTGAATCCAATAAAATGGATCCCGTAACGATTGGCGCCCTCTGGATGAGGTCATGAGTCAAAATGGGTACCTATCTACCCATTTCGAATGAGTGTTTCTAGGCGTGTGGGGTATCACTTTTCACTAAATTTTGGACCCTGAATTGATTGGAATGAGTCTCCGTGCTCCTGATCCGATGACTAACCAACCCCCGTGTAAGAATTTGCTGCGTTTTCAAACTTTATTTTCTGTAGTTTCTGATGATGTGGCATATGAGGTATCATTTTCCACTAAACTTCAGACGTTGAATTTATTGAGATCGGTCCCGGACCGATTGGCGCTCACATTGAGGTGGGTATGTGTCGAAATGAGTACCTACATAACTAATAACCAGGAATTCTATAGTGTTCCTCATCACGTACCCAATCATCCTTTTGAGATCAAAAATTATTCCTCTAACATCCATCCATCACATCTCGGTCATAATTTCCCCTGTTCAAGCATTGGTTCGAAAAGCTCGAAAATCAGCCAGGGCCAAAAAGTGCATTCATTTAGGCGGACTTTAGTTATTCCTGATTCAGTATGAAGCCTTTCCAAATAGGTTTCGACGTTTCCCTAATAGATTAGGACGTTTCTCAAATAAATTTTGACATTTTTTAAGTACAGTTGGGTGTTAGCGTCTATTTTTTCGACATTTTTCACATGAAAATGTACATCAAAATTAAACAATTTTGACATCTTCGGTTTTTGCAATTGGGCTGAATGGCTTGGAAGTCCAAAATCAGGCAATTAGGCAACTTGCGTAGGAGAATAACGCCAGAGAATAATGAAGCAACACGATTCATTGGCGAATCGTTAACCTTCGTTGTATTTTATTGTGTATCGTTAATAGAATTATCCCGGTTTTGGTCGATATTACCATCCCCCAACCGGTGAGAATCTCATCTGCTGATTAAGGTTTAGTATGAATTTCGGTGCCAACTCACTCGTGTCAAAGTGCGGTCTCTTCATTGGGCCGACGGCGGCTGTGGCTACCGCTAACACGGGCTCATCAATTTCATCTAAAGGGTAGCAGTCTCGTTAGTCGAGTATCAGTTGGCTTGGCTCCCCTAGAAGGAAGCGTGACGTCGAAATTTATCAGCGATTGAGAATATTTTTTGAGGACAATCCTTCAGACGGGGCATTTGTTGCCTTTGGTTTAAGTGAAACCAAACGGTGTCTATATGTGTGAAATTTAAAATATTGCAAAGCATTTGACGACCTTTTTGGCCCAGGCGGTGGACTTATCAAAGGGGAAAACAAACATTCATCTATACAAACACATCGGTGTATTACTCCAATAATGATATTACGATCCTGTGGCAGGTTATCAGCTGTTCGCGCGGACGGCTACTGCTCAGCTGTGCTTTGGCAGGGGTCGTAACGTGTATGCTATAGCGGTTGACTATAGCAGAGCCTCGCTCACTCAGTGATGTGGAAAAAGCTGGCATATCGGTATTGGTTTGGAAATCTTGGTGTTAGCTCCAAATTCATCCGCATGGTGATCTACGAGGCAGCCTCGATTTCTGTAAGAAAAAACATCGGGAAAAATCATCGGACCAGGCGCATGGACACTCATTTCTTCAACATGGGGAAAAAGGGGGGAAAAGTGGGTGTGGAGGGTCCCAGACCAATTCAGGGTCTAAAATTTAGTGGAAAATGATACCCCACATGCCTAGGTACCGGAAATCTCGAAAACACTTATTCAAAATGGGAAAATAGATACGATCCTTAGATAGAGATCCTCTCCCCAACCCTATCAATATCTTCCAGTCTTTCTTCTGTCTTCAGAGGGTCTTCCGGGTATTCGTGTTGGAAAATTACAACCTTGGAGTATGCTGACGTTCAGCTAATTCTAGGAGACTCGCCATGTGACGTTCGTAACGAATTGAAAGCCCTACATAGGTACAAAAATGAACTTCAGCTAAACATGGACGAGACAGTAGTACTATATTTTAGTAAAAGCGGCTACCTGCCGAACACGAGGATCCCCTTTACATTTCAAGGCACAGTCGTCAGGACGGTGAATTCGACTGCACTCCGCACCTATCTGGGCGCTCAGATACACGAGATACATTGAATGTGTTCAGGTACAATACTTCAAGCAGATCCTTGGTCTGTAAACCTGTAAAACTGTAAACCTAGCCGCATGGTCAGGCTTGGGGCAGGAATATCCCCGCTATCCCATGAGGTTCTCAACAGGGCATGTCAATCTCGTGTTTCCAAGGCAAGAGTGGCCTCCAGAATCGCTCTTGGTACATTGGCTCGTGGCTTGTGCTTTTCTTGGGATTCAATCACCAGGATTTTCACCACATCTGTTTTGGGCGTCCTGCTGCACTCCGCACCTATCTGGGCGCTCAGATTCACGGGAGACATTGAATGTGTTCAGGTACAATACTTCAAGTAGATCCTTGGTCCTCCCTTGCTGTACACCAGCCACATGGTCAGGCTTGGGGCAGGAATATCCCCGCTATCCCATGAGGTTCTCAACAGGGCATGTAAATCTCGTGTTTCCAAGGCAAAAGTGGCCTCCAGAACCACTCTTGGTGCTTTGGCTCGTGGCTTGTACTTTTCTCGGGATTCAAGGATCTTCACCACATCTGTTTTGGGCGTCCTGCTGCACCCCACACCTATCTGGGCGCAGATACACGAGATGCATTGAATGTGTTCAGGTACAAAACTTCAAGCAGATCCTTGGTTCTCCCTTGCTGTACACCAGCCACATGGTCAGGCTTGGGACAAGAATATCCCCGCTATCCCATGAGGTTCTCAACAGGGCATGTAAATCTCGTGTTTCCAAGGCAACAGTGGCCTCCAGAATCGCTCTTTGTGCTTTGGCTCGTGGCTTGTGCTTTTCTCGGGATTCAAGGATCTTCACCACATCTGTTTTGGGCGTCCTGCTGCACTTCGCACCTATCTGGGCGCAGATACACGAGATGCATTGAATGTGTTCAGGTACAATACTTCAAGCAGATCCTTGGTATCCCTCACTGTAAACCTAGCCACATGGTCAAGCTTGGAATATGGCTTGGAATATGGAATTGGCAGGAATATCCCCGCTATCCCATGAGGTTTTCAAGTAGGCGCTCAGCTTCCTCATCAAAGTCCTGAGAATGGAAGACGGCAGATATCCTAGGGCATGTCTCTTTGCTCTGATCTCTCTGGACAAGTCACAAAACAATCCAAGGTTCAACTGGCTTACCCAGCTAAGGAATCTAGCTCGCGAATGTACGGGAGGTGGTGCGTTGCTTGAAACAGACTCAAATGCTCTAATTGCCTCTGTCCAACGATCTTCGACACTGCCAAACTTGCTCTCCTGGATCGCGATTCAGCCAGTTTGGAGATAGATAGCAACAAATTTTAGAAAAATTATATTTTGGTAATGGTGCAATGAATAATTTGCGTGATGATCCACGCAGAGACTCGAATGTTTGCTATAATTAACAGGTGAACGCCCAAGGCAGTTGTCAATAGAGTTTTGTTTAGCAACAAGCGAGACATTGGCAACGCTCCAACCCCTTTCTCGCAGTTTTCAACTTCTTTGGCCACCACAATGAACTACGTTTCCCATTCAGGAGCCATTTTTATACCCAACCGACTCAAATTAAATCACAACGGGCTCCGAGATGAATCGCCAGTAGGCTTGCGTTGGATATGTCGTATTTTCATTCATCGGGAGTTTTATTTACGGTTGCGTGGGAAGTGAGAACGTTCATACGCAGTTACGATTACAATGTCAAGAGTTTCTAACTCAAATATGATCGGTTATCATTCGTAGGTAGGTATATCTTTTTAATTTTCCAATTAAATGGTTGCATGCGTCTCATAGCCTTCATTTCGATATATAACCACTATTCAGCCCACTTGGGATGCCTCAATGCTGTCGTTGCTCTGATGGCACGACAGCCAGACCACGTAAACTGAGAAAGCTGAGCTACGTTTCCCATTCCTGAACATGTCAAGGTCTAGAAAAAGTAGAACGCATGAAATGTTTAGAACAATAGCTTGACCAAATTTGAAATGAAATGAGGACGAGCAGGGTCTCGTTATAAGAATCATAATAAAATAATTTATTTTGCACGGGAACGAGCCCAGTTTACAGAACATTGGTCAATTCAAAATTGGTGGGAGTAAGAAGAAACACAATGAGTAACCAAAGTAAAGAAGTTCAGAATTTTGTGAAAGACATTTTCAGTTTCAACGGGGAGTAAGCAAAGCATCTAGCAAGCGCCACTTGAGGATGGAAGGAATCTACAGTAGAGTAGATCTACATTTGTAGCAGCGAGCAGATGGTTGGCAGTGCGGGGCAGACGGCTGAGAGTGCGGTGCAGCATATAATTGGTTGAAGTGATGGGTACCCAAAAGAAGTCATGTGTGTGGGAGGCCGGTTGGGACCTGTAGACTAATCTGGGCCAGGAGAGACAGACAGCTGAGGAAAACCATGTCCACGATGGTGCGTCGGTCAGCAGGACCAGGGGAGGCGATACTGGGCACAGAGTGCGCCATAGTCAATGCTGTCACCAGGTATGCCTGACTTGAATGCAACGTAACGGAGGAACGCCCTGTGCACCCGATCAATCAGGTCAATGTGGCAGCCATAAAACGGGCTCTAGACGACTGAGGCGTACTCGAGGCATGGCTGAACAATGGCACGTTACAGTGTGATGAGGGCTGGGATGTGAGTGAATTCCCTGGTATTCCGCTCGAGAGACAACATAGCTTGAGAGTTGACCTCTGAGATGTGCTCATTGAAAGTGAGCTGCAGATCCAGACTTACCCCAAGATCATGGATGACTGACGGACAGCCAAGTAGAGATCCATCGGTGCTGTAGGCATGGTATATAGGAGACAACGATAATAGGCGGATACTGTGCAGTTGTGGTATGATAATATGGGGTGGATCGTATACTAGCAGTTTCAACGTACTGGATGTAGCCATGAGTACGGTTGTGCCCATTGCATAAGGGACCGCATCCTATGAGGTGCCACTCTCTGAGTGGAACAGGTATCTGGACCACTTGGGGAGAAGAGGGAAACCTCTGGCATTTCATGAAACGGTAGTGACAGGTACAAAGCCTCTGTCACGGGGCTATCAGCCAGTTAGCCCTTTAAGGAAGTAAGGGTCGTCAGGGCACTGACAAACCTGTATCCTTCCAAACTGGTACCGCGGGTGGGGAGGAGCCCCTGGCCACAGAGGCAATGCTTCGGCAAAGCCTCACCGGCCAGCCTCCCCAATTGAGGTAGGAAACTACGGTCCGAAATAATGGACCGTTCGCGGGGGTCGTGGTTGTGGCGCACCCTAGCCAGAGGGCTTCACCCTATGAAGGTGCCAATAATGGGTAGGCCTGTGCTGCATACATTCGTGTAGGATGTACCAATACAGACCGGCTCTGGGAGTTGAGATGCAACACTCGGGAACCACTCTGCTTAAGTGGTAGTGCAAGCTAGAATGCACGAAATACCGCAAGTCGGTACTTGGGGGGAGTAGTTTACTACTCCCTATCCAAGCCCTGCTGAATGAAGGGACAATCATTCCAGTCTGTTCAGACTGTATCCTCACTGCATGCAGTGGGGGGGGGGGGGAAGCATAACCCGTGGGGTGAGCTCTCCTCATAATTGTGGCTCACTTCCTTGCATTGGGGTGAGAAACACATTGGACTCTGTGCCCATTGCAAGCAGATCGCATAGAAGCAAGTTTGAACACAAGACTAGGCGTACTATCTTCGAGAATTGCATTCATTTTCAGACTTGCTTTACTTGTTCACAAAAGTTTGGAAATCTTTGAAATAAGCCATGATGTCAGAGCTACCAAGGCGAATCAATCAAGCTGGCTATAAAACGACCCAACAATGATTTCCACACTAGGGAGTTACCATGGTTAGCGCCGTCCATCTCTGAAAATCTTCCCTTGCATATAAAAATCACCACTTATTTATAGAACAATATTCAAAACGACAGTTGAACATTTCTTGGGACAGTAATGAGTAATCTAGTTTAAGAATTTTTAATGGGTAGGCGCTCAACTCAAATGAATTGGATGTGAGAGGTAGGCCTGGACGGTTACTTGACCTTTATGCCCCTCTAAACATAAATCACTGCTTATTATAATAGTAAATCATTGTGAATTCTATACTCTCAAAACTCTGTACTGTACAAAGAAAATAAAAAATAAATTGATAAACTATAGGCTACTTGAAGTCTCGAGACACTTTTCTAAAGGTCAATGACGTAAGAAACAAAGGAGATGTCTCTAGGTGGTGGGGAATGTTTCTAAAAACAACACTCCCCTATTTAACCCGCGTCTGCAGGATGCTCTTCCAACCACTTCTCTGCCCATGATGGTCCTCTGCAGACAAATAAGCTCTGCACTGTGATCAGCTCATACGGTTGGCAGATATAAAATATTAATTATATACTAAACATCTTGCAAGACTGAGCGGTTTGCTCCCTGAGCAAGATAGATATATACACATTTGCATTGTTAACAAACAATCAAAACATACATTTGAACGTAGAACAAACATCTATGTGGCATGGTCTTGGTCCGTTTATAATTGTATCTACGTGCATACATAACACAGGTCAAGATGGCCAAGTTGACGCATGTTATCTCCTACCAGCTCAGCATGTTCATTGCTTTTTTGAGTCAAAATAGATCCATTTATTGGTCCATTCATGGCCAAAACCCTTCAAAGGCTTCATCAGTTTTACCTCCATTACATTTACTTTTATTTTATTGGGTGATATCGCTCCTTATTTACCTTTATGTACCTTCCAATATTTGATCCCAACTTGACACTCACCCTCGTATTAAGACAAGAAACGAGTAGTTTTGACCTATGAATAAGTGTTGGGATAGTTCCATGAGCACCTAACGTGTCAAGTAGGCACCTAATATTTTGATATCAGAGTGCGATTTGTGTGATCTCTATCTCAGTGGCTACTTCCTCCCTCCATATTATCGTAATTTCCACTGAAAAGAGGGTATTTGGAGCCCCGGTACTAACCAAAACCTGATTCGAATAACTCTTCCCACTCATTAGGTACCGTACAAAAATTCAAGAGGAATCTCTCCCGAGATAATTTTCTGGAAGACGTAGATTCACCTGGATAGATTTTTGAGATGATAATTTACTGGAAGGGGCCTTCATTCGGAGCTCCCCTCCAGCATTCAAACATTCTTGAGATATTTTTTTCGCAGAGCACGTTAATTTGAAGAGAATTTTAAAACTCGTCGAAGGTTGAAGAAAGTTTTCCTCCTCTCCTGTGGTAGGATACTTTGAAAATACTCTCACGTATGTCAAATATTCACATCAAGCTTACCTCCTCTCCATAAGTTGGTGAATTAGTCAAGAAGGCGGGGGAAATATTGTGGAAAGGCACCTCTGCTCCGTCAGTAAATTCCCGTTTGGCATTCCAAGGAAAATAGCTAATACGCTCCAATATTCACAAACACAGTAACGTAATTATTTACTTCTTAGAGCATATTTGAGAAGTCATTGAAAACGCTGCAAATTCCTTCACAGGGGTTGGTTATTCCTCGGACCAAATACATCGAGATTCATTTCAATCGATTTAGCGTCCAAAATTTAGTCGAAAATGATACCCCACACGCCTAGATACTAAAAAATCTCATGAACGCACATTCAAAATTGGTAGATGGATACTCATTTTGACACATAACCTGTTCCGGTGGGCACAAATCTTTTCAGAACCCGTTTCATTAAATTCAGCGTCCAAATTTTAGTCGAAAATGATACCTCACACGCCTAGATTGTCAAAAATCTCGAAAATCCATGTTTCCAAATACACATTTTGACGCCTCCCTTCCTCCAAATTTGGTCTAATCGAGGACCAACTAGAACCGGGAACGGGTCCCTGACCAAAATTTCAGATTTTTAGAAAATTTTCTACTACCCTGCTGTATGGAGGAAGCCATAGCCATGGAGCAGGGCTCCTCTATATGATCAAATGTGATAATAAGGGAAGACTGTCATGGGCCATTCATGGATTTGAACTGAGCGCGCGCGATCATGTAGTTGTAGTTACATGGAAAATACTACATAAATTCCGGTTATCATTAACTGGCGCTCAGCAGACCAGTGTTGTAGGTAGGACCAGTTGTGAGGTCATTAGGCAGGCTTTCTGCTCGCCTGGCAGGTTACCTGCTCAGCGGTAGGACAATTCCAGATGATGTAACAGTCTGCACAAGAAAGTTGTGTTTTCCACACCTGCGCTGATTGGATGACGCCGAAAGAGACGAGTCCGCGACAAATCCACTTAATGAACATTTTCAGTGAAGATTGAATCGAGTTTGAAGACCCACATGCAAGGGTGGCTTTAGGCACAGGTGACACAGGCAGTCGCCATCTGTTGGGGCCCCATCTACAATGAGCCTTAATTAAATCTAATGCTAATGTGAAGATGCCATCAAAAAACGCGTATGAACACCATACTCACAGATCCATCGGGTTCTGACATTGATCCTGTTGATCTAGCAACTGAATTACGCCTGATTTGCTGCCAAATGACGCAACAGCACTGCAAAGCTTGCAATTCATTGGAAGCTGTTTAATTTGGCAGTGCCAAATCTTGCAATAGCCTTGCGCATTGCATTAACAATTCCGGTCACTGGCGAACGCAGCTATTCTAAGTGGAAGCTAATCAAAAATTACCTCAGGACCACCATGGCACAAGAAGGATTAAACAACTTGGCTTTGATATCAATTGAAAGAGAGATTGTTCAGTCTTTGGACTACTCCAAACTTGTAAATTAATTTGCAATTCTGAAAGCGCGCAAAGTCGACTTTTGGTTGGTGATTCCTTGAATAATCAACCTATGTTTTCATGCAAAAGGTCAACCTCTCCGATTCGGCTCAAAAAATTTTTCTGGGCGTTTCAAGGTGTTTAGATCAAGAAAGTCAAATGTCCGTCCGCCGTATGCGGTCCACCGTCCGCGCCGTTTTTTGTAGTAGAATAATTTCTAAAAATCTGAAATTTTGGCCAGGCACCCGTTTCTGGCTCTAGCTGGTTCTTGAAACTTTTGACATTCAACGAACTGTATACTGCGTTGACTCAAATCGAGTCCTGTCTGAATTCTCGACCACTTTTCCCCTTGTCTTGTGACCCCAATGATTTTTCGTCGCTCACGCCTGCACACTTCCTTATTGGAGGCAGCCTTGCTTCTCTACCAGAACCCTGCCTAATTGAAGAATCTCCAAATCGTCTTACTCGTTGGCCAATTGTCCAGCAGATAGTACAACACTTTTGGAGCCGCTGGTCTTCAGAATACCTCGTGGAACTCCAACGTCGAACCAAATGGAAGACCAACTCAGCAAACCTTGCCCTTGGAACCTTGGTCCTGATCAAGAACGACCAAGCACCTGTTTCATCCTGGGCACTCGGACGAGTGGATCAAATTCATCCAGGTCCTGTCGGAATAGTGCGGGTTGTCACGCTTCGCACTGCTTCCGGCTATTACAAACGTAATGTTCGACTGCTCTGCTCTCTGCCAATCAACGAGGACAGTAGCGATTCTTCCTTGAAGACTTCTCTTCAAAGGGGGGGAGATATGTGTAAGCCCCCAGGATTGCTGCCTCCAGAAGGCCAGAAGGGAGAGAGCATGCGCCAGGATGCGCGCGCAGCTCCTGCCCAGACGTCGCATTTTGGAGAGAGGCAGCAAGTCCAACCTCAGCGCCGAGGCGCCCAACATGTTGGAGTTATATATTTTGGTAATCCTGTCGTGCAAGTACGACTCACTCAGTCCATCCTGGCTTTGTCCTGTGCTCGCTCTGAAGTGAACTCTGCTACCGTGCTGAAGTTGACCGAAGCTGTGATTGTGCCCCCTCCTGTTTTTCCTTCGACGTCGACGCCTTTTTCGTCAGCTGGTATCGTTGCACTTGCTCATTAAATTGTATTTCATGTATATCATAATTTCATGTGTCTTGTATTAATTGTATTTTATGCTCCACATGTTGTCTAATTTACTTTGTCTTGTATAAATTCTAGCCCAGGTTGAGGCATATTCTCCTTTGCAACGTGTCCTTGTTTTCAATTATAATTCATTTTGTATCAATGTATTTTATGCTCATCCTTGGTATCCCTAGTTGCTCAGTTGTAAGTCTTGGACTTACATCCCGTATCCTCTCGCTAGGTCCCTTCCAAATTCTCCGAAGAAACCCGAATTAAATTATAGTAAATTCAAACACATTTTAATTCGAGAGAGGCTTACATATGGAAACGACGCTACCCAAAGTTTCGTCTCCAGTCGTTGTCAGGGAGATGCAGTCATCTGATCGCCTCACCTTGGAGATATAGTTCGAGGTGATGACGTGGTGTAACTTTGTAGTTCGTTAGTATCGTTTTGTCGTTCCATTGTAGTCAAATAAATTCGTTGTTTGACATCTTACAAATACAGTCCACACTAATCCTAGGCGTAAACAGAGTGGGGTATTATATTCCACTAATTTGACGCTGAAGCCAAATAAATATGTTCTGGAACGATTGGATGAGGTTATGGGTCAAAATGGGTATTTATGTACCCATTTTGAATATAATGTTTTCGAGATTTCTGGTACATAGGCGTGTGGGGTATCATTTTCCACTAAATTTTGGACCCTGAATCGGTTGGAATGGGTCCGGGACCCGCCACACCCACTGTTTCCCCCATTTCCCCCATGTTGAAGAAATGAGTCCCCATGCACCTGGTCCGAGAATTTGCAGTTGAATTTGCAACTTGAATTTGCGTTTTTGAGTGTGTTGATACTGGTTTCTTATATGCTCTTGTACCTCGCACCTTGGGCTTGGTTGGCAGCTGCGCTCAGTGTTGTCCGTCTCAGATTTGCTGATGTCGAAGGGCCCCCATGCTAGTCGTCGCTGGGGCCACCAAAACCCACCCCTCCGACATGTTTGGGTTTCCTTGCGGGAAAAGTAATTTGTTCTTCGGGTTCCGGCGTTGAGGGTTGCCTCGTGATTTTCTGGAAATTCAACCGGAGCTCAGATACGAGTCGTTCTTTCGGCCAGTTGCCAGACTGAACTCGAGGCGTTTCACGTTTGGCCGCTTGTCTCAATTTCACTTGACTCCATTTCTTTTTCTCGGAGGTTCGGTCGAGAAAACGGCAGGGTTGCCTCGGCATGCGGCCGGCTAATGAGAAAAGGTCTTGCTAAGATGGCGGTGGCATCCAACCTTTTCCGAGACAGCATTCCGCTTCTCTTCGAACAGAGAAGTTCCCATATAAGTAAACCCTTTCCCTCCACCCCTCGTCGCCCAGCAGGGGTTACGCCATTCTCTTATCCTACATCCCAGGGCTCCGGTTTATTTATACAGGCCACGGGCATCGTATCGAGGAAACCGCTATAGTCCGTCGAGGATCTCCACGGAAGCCGGTCAGAGCGATCAAGGGCTCAACCACTTTTTCCGCACCCAAACCAACCGATGACGTGAAACACGCGTCGCAATTCAAATCGTCGCTTCGGAAATCACCGTCGGCAAAGCCATCTGATCGCAATTAGTCAGGATTTACTTCCGTCATGAGCCTCGACAAATCAATACGTTAAAACAAGTTTTCATTACAAGCCTTTATCTCGAAATGAGTTTATTCATTCTATCAGTCCTACCGCGAGGCTACGAGTGGAATGATAAATAATTATGCGGCGGGCTTTCTAGTAAATGTCATCGATATCGAAGTGGGCGAGCAATATCCTCTTTATTGACGGCCCGTCCGCGCCAGCTCACCGTCGGTGTTGTATAGGGATGAATTCCAATTTCAACTCGTCCGACGTAAAAGCAATGAGACGGTAAAATGTTTTAAATCTTGACTGGTGGGTTTTGACTCGATGGACTCGATGGAAGCAAGCCGTGAAATGCCGAACTAAAAATAATTGAATGAATTATCCGTGCGCCGTCCGGATTAGAAAAGAAAAACCCTTTTGAATATTTGTTTATTTATTCTTTCATTTTTCCATGATGGCTTACCCTATATATAACATGTCAGAGGTAAAAAAAAAAAAAAAAAAAAAAAAAAAAAAAAAAAAAAAAAAAAATTCAGCTTGAGCGGTTAAAATTTGGGGAGGGGAAAATGTGTTCTTTAAAACTCGATTTTTTGGGTATTAGGCGTATGGATTTAGACGTTGAATCAATAGGAATGACACCTGGACACTCACTGTTATCCCCACACGGAATAATAAATCATTTTCTGAACGTTTCAAGGTGTCAAGATCAAAATAAGCAAATGTCCGTCCGCCGTACGCCGTCCATCGTCCGCGCCGTTTTTGGTAGTAGAAAATTTTCTAAAATCTGAAAATTGTGTCAGGGACCAAATTTGGGGGGGAGGTAGTCAGAAATGTGTTTTTCGAAAAATGAATTTTCGAGATTTTTGGTACCTAGGCGTGTGGAGTATCATTTTCCACTAAATTTAAGGCGCTGAATCCAAAAAAAAAAAAAAAATGGTCCCGGAACGATTGACGCCCACCGTGAAAGGTTATGGGTCAAAATGGGTATCTATCTACTCATTTTGAATGCCTGTTTTTGATATTTCTGATACCTAGGCGTGTGGGGTATCATTTTCGACTAAACTTTATACGCTGAGTCGATTGAAATGAGTCTCCATGAGCTTAGTCCGAGGAATAACCAACCCCTGAAAAAAAATTTGCAGCGTTGTGAGCTGTGCCTTTGTTCTAGGACAGGTAATAATGCACATTTTCCATGTTATGGCAATTTTCGGCGCTGAATCGATTAGAGTGAGTCCCCATGCTCCTAGTCCGAGGTTTGAGTGGGAAATTTTGATTCGCATACCGTCAAATTTCCGGGCCAGTTTTCATGAAACCACCTCTAGCATGAATACGTATGTTGATTTTCTCGGATAATAGATCAAAATTAAATATTGTAACGATTTATGTTCTTAGTAAATAATTTATTAACAATTGTTCACTTGAGTACATACACTGTTCACATTCGCGCACTTACACAATGACAGAATCACAATACACGATTGTAACGCAGTTGTCGCACTATTTATAACGCGGCACGGCACAATTTATAACCCGAAGCGTCTATATCCGGACTCCGAATTGAACTGAACTGGGCGGCGCTCGTGGGTCTGTTTTATACCTGCTGCCTGGCCGAGAACGTTCCGGAATGAATGGGGAGGTTCTCGAATGTTCGAGAACGGTCCCTTAGCCTTCCACAGGTCGTTGACCTTGCGACGCCAGCAGCCCATTTGACCGGCGCAGGTGGGAGCTCGCAACAATATACAATCAAGGAATAACCAACCAAAAGTAAATGTAAAAGCAGTGATAATTATTCCATAATTTTTTGTTATTCTAGGCAGTTTTTTGTTGTGCGGGAATGAGTATTTTTGAAGTCTTCAGAGTTGGTCTTGGAAAAGTGTTCCTTTTTGACTCACTTCTGACTGAGACCCATCTGAAAGGACTCTAAAAGTCCATAAATTGAAAACAAATTACACCCCAATAGCCGGAGTACTCAAAATTTTACAAAACTATTTGCCAAATATCCCTTTTTACCCAAACCATTCATCATTTTGAGGCGATCAGCCTAACAATGAGTTGGACTAAAATAGAACCGAAACTAAGTCTATGTGCCAAATGTTAGTTTTGCCCACACTTATGTGTATACGATATGTAATCTCAAAAATATCGATGAAATATATGTTTAAGGAAGCGGATTTATGATTCCTTCATTTCAACGATTGATTTAATTATTAATGACGTCATCTTCGTGTTCCTACATCTTCCCCGAATTATAAGGAGGAATAAATTAACCATTAAAGAAGACACGGGGGACATTTTCTACATTCATGTGCCTCTCCTCACATGTGTAGAAGATCACAGTAGCCACCCGAACACATTTGCGCTGGAAGACTCCCCGAAAGGAGGCTTTTATTTCCGGAGTGGGAGTGGGACAAGGTTAGCGTTAATGTGCTATTATTATATGATTGCGGTGAGTGAGGCTCAGGGCGCAAGTTACCGCCAGTGTAATGAAGAGCAGCGGTGCCCTCCCCCATCCAAGAGGAATTCCGGGCATAGTTGGCAGGATTCCTGCCCGCTCCATCCCCCGTCATCTCTTCGCCCCTCGCCCCCGCCACGGTGTGCACCCTTCTCAGTGCCTCACCCGCCAACCAACCCTCGCTTCACCATCGAACCACCCCCACCCCCCGCACCGTCGTACCACCGTTCCCCCCGCAAACGCTGGCCCAGCTCTAGCTCTTCCATGCCCTGTGCTGCGCTGGATTATGAGGCTTTGTCTGGGATGAGAGTCCCCTATACCCGGCCTTTGTGCCTTTCCTCTTCGCCCCTCATCAACCCCACCCTCCCCGTCCTTACCCACCACTCGCAACGTCAGCACATCGGCGGCCTGTTGTGGCGGTAGCGACGGCGGGGGGGTAGCATATTTGTGAGAGAGTGGAGCGTGGAGGCGGCAGTTTGGAGAAGGTCGGTCGTTGAGCTACGGTTTGAAACGGAAATCTCTCAAGTTTCACAGTTGATAGATCATCACCGTCACAGAATGACCCCCCCCCCCTCCCCCTCCAAATCTGTCATCCATTACAACACTATATTGCTGCGTTGGTGAACTAATAATCGAAATTATAGAAACTGACAGTTTTTGGGGCCTGTTGAAAAGAAGATCGTTAGACCATTCCACTATAGTAACGACGCTGAACATGGAAAAACGATTTCTTCAACATGGGAAAAATGGGGGAAACAGTGGGTGTGGCGGGTCCCGGACCCATTCCAATCGATTTAGGGTCCAAAATTTAGTGGGAAATGATACCCCACACGCCTAGGTATCAAAAATCTCAAAAACACACATTCGAAATGGGTAGATAGGTACCCATTTTGTCCCATAGCCGCATCCAGAGGGCGCCAATTCATCCGGGACCATTTTATTGGATTCAGCATCCAAAATTTAGTGGAAATGATACCCCACGTTCCGAAAATCTCGAAAATCCATTTATTCAAAAAACACATTTTGTCACTTACCACCCCCTTTCCCCAATTTAGTCCGATCGGGCTAAAAGGTTTTGATTTTTTTTAAATTGTCTACTACCAAAATCGGGACGGACATTTGACTATTTTGATCTAGAGACTTTGAAACGCCCAGAAAAAAAATTTGGGCCTAATCTGAGAGATCGACTTTTTGCATGAAAACGTAGGTTGTTTACTCATGGAATAAGTGCAGCAAATTCGTTCACAGGGGTGGGTTATTCCTCTGGCCAGGAGCATGGAGACTCATTCTAAGCGATTAAGCATCCAGGTTTGAGTGAAAAAGATTACTCCATACGTCTAAATCGCCGAGAATCTCGAACCAGTAGTTTTTCAGTTAAAAAAATGATGGTTATGCTTCAAATTTGTTGTATCTTCTCAACTTCTGCTCATAAGTTTTTTTTTTTCGAGCTGACGGGATGGAATAACCAAAACTCATTTGGATAATGTTTGTTCAAACACTGGATGGAATGAAGACAAGTTTGCGAACTCTGTGCTTTGGCTCGTTCCCTCCATGTATGATGTATGGTGAGATGAGACGACGCGGCGAGCCGTGGAATATAAAGGATACTCGCGTCCTGGCGTCCTGAAGAGACGAGGATGAGGAAAGTTGGGAAGTGTGAATGTAGGTCATGATTCATGGCCTCGTGAGTCGTTCAAGTTGCTCTTCTTGTCAGTCATCTTGGAAATAAATGGTCCTTTCGGCGAAGATGTGGTTGGAAAATGCCGAGAGTTTGAGGGAAGTTTATTGAGGGGGAGGGGGAAGGTGATGTATTCCAACCGTATCATCGCCTCCTATGAATAGAATGGATGTTGAGATTATTTGTTGACTCGTTGATCAGTCTGTGGAATATTAACATTTTAATAAAATGATGATGTTTGCCGTGTGCCAAAAATTAAATAATACGAGTACCTACAAGTCTTTTATAAAATGTGAGCAATTGTGAAAAGTGTTTACATCACAGGATTGAATGGAAGCCGATCATGATGATTCCCTGACTCCCAATCGTTCACGAGAAAACACCACAGCGTCGCTGATTAAATCAGTGCTATCATCCACAATAGCCTTTAGAGCGAGAAAATTGGGAAAACAGTGAGTTTCGAGGACATATTCCAATAGATTCACCATCCAAAATGCAGTGAAAATAGATACCCCACACGCCTAGTTCCCTAAAAGTCCCGAAAATCGAGTTTCCAAGTACACATTTTTACCCATACACTCCCCAAATGTGGTCCGATCGGGCTGAAAAGTTTCGAGGACCAGCCCGGAACGGACTCCTGACCCAAATTTCAGATTTTAGAAAATTTTCTACTACCAATGACGGTGTGGACGGCGGACATTGCCTTTTGGTTGGTTTATACCTTGAATAATCACCCTTTCTCCCCATGTTCTCATGCAAAAAGTCACTCTCTCCAATTCGGCCCAAAATTGTTTCAAGGTGTCTAGATCAAAACGCTGCAAATTCTTACACAGGTCCCAGACCCATTCCAATCGATTCAGTGTCCATGATTTAGTGGAAAATGATACCCTACACGCCCAGGTACCAGAAATCTCATAAACACATATTTAAAATGGGTAATATATACCCAATTTGACCCATAACTTCTTCCAGTGGGTGTCGATCGTTCTGGGACCCATTTCATTTGATTCAGCGTCCAAAATTTAGTGGAAAATGATACCCCACTCGCCTAAATCGGCCATAATCTCGAAAATCCATTATTCAAAAAACACATTTTGACCCCTACCCCGCCCAAATTTAGTCCGATCAGGCTGAAAAGTTATGAGGACCAACTAGAGCCAAAAAAGAAACCTTGACCTAAATTTCAGATTTTAGAAAATTTTCTACTACCAATGTCGGTGTGGACGGCGTAAGGCGGACGGACATTTTTTGACCTTTTTGATCTAGACACTTCGAAACGTCCAGAAAAAAAATTTGGGCCGAGGCATTCATGGGGCAAATTGGAGAAAGCTGGTATGATTATATAGGTTGAGTTGAAAACGTGTAATAAAACAAAAGCACTATTTAACATTTCCTGGGTAAAACGGCGTGTGAGCCAAATAGGTTATTTTGTAATATTTTTGGCCACCCCCCGGTTTTCCTACTGAGAAAACAACCGTTTTTATCGACATTTTTACCTCTCAAAATTTGTTGGTAGTGAGAGCTGACTGCATGACACGGTAGATTGTACCTTGATTAGTACACTGGGCACCTACTTGTTGACTCAAAGCCTCCATTTTCTGTGCAAATAATACGTGTTTGTATAGTATTGGCTAGTCCTTTGAAGTAAACATTAACGGTATTATACTGTTGACGTCATTCTAGACTGTTCTGACTCAACACAGTTGGCACTACGCACGGTAAAGGCCGCAGAAAGCGATAACAGAGGCCGAATGCATTACTCAGATTTCAAAGGGTGGGAGTAAATGGTCCTTTCGGCGAAGCGGGATGTGGTTTGAAAACGCCGAGAGATTGAAGGGTGGTTATTGGGGGGAAAAGTGCCTTTCCAGGGTGAGGACGGTTAATGTTACCAAAATGAAAACTGTGGATGCGTGTAGTAATCGTAAGAGTAACTGCGGACTGTAGATGTACGTGAAATCAACCGTTTTCATAGACTGTCTAAGTCAAACGGCGTTAACTTTTACTGCTTTCATCAACCGCATTTCGCTTAGCACGTTTGCTGCGGGTCACGCGCTAAGCGCGTGAGCTCTGTTCCAATCTGTGCATCGCACGCGCCTGGCGCGTGAAGGTAGCGTTCACTTCAGATTGCTCCACCAGTATACCAGAAATTGAAATTCCTAAAAAAATATTGCTTTATTGTTAAAACTCAATACGTTTCTATTATCTATATTATATAATCTGGGTATTATTTACCCAAAATTGAATCAAATTCTCAAGCTCATTTGAGCAGCTGTGCGGGAGTCATTTGAAATAGAAACGCGCCAGGCGCGTGAGCCGCACTGGATTAGGAGCTCGCTTCGTATTTTGGTTGGTTATTCCTTGAATAATCAACCTATGTTTTCATGATAATGGTCAACCTCTCCGATTCGGCTCAAAATTTTTTTCTGGACGTTTCATGATGTCCTGATCAAAAAAATCTGCAAATTCTTACACACGGGTTGGTTATTCCTCGAATGGGGGAAACGGTGGATGTGGTGGGTCCCGGACCCATTCCAATCGATTCAGGGTCCAAAATTTAGTGGCAATGATATCCCACACGCTATTCGCCCTAGCCTAGGTTACGCCATGGCGCAAGTCTGTCCCAATCTGTCAAATACCTGGGTGTTCACATCGACAAACGTTTGACCTTTCGAGAGCACGTCAAACAAATTAATAAAAAAGCCCTCGGCAAACTTGGTAGGTATTACAACTTATTAAAATCCCGTGCCCTCAGCACCCAACTGAAACTCCTCATTTATACCACCATCATCAGGCCTACCATGAACTATGCTGCCCCTGTATGGCACACTGCTGCTCAGACCCACCTACAAAAACTGCAGGTGACCCAAAATAAGTGCCTTCGGATAGCCACAGAGAGCCCCCTCCGAACAAACACTGCTGCCCTACATGACTCAGTAGCTATAGAATACTTTGATTCTCACCTCACCCGACTTACGCAAAATTTCATTTCAAAACTGTCATCCCATCCCAACCCGCTGGTCCAAAACCTGCACATCCTCCGTAAACCCCGTTGGGCGACCACAAAGCGAAGGCGGCAGGTTTGAGCCACTTATTTGTAAATAGTGTAAATTTTGTATCTTGTGTATATAATGTAAATAGTTAGTTTTTAAGTTATTTATTTTTGTTTCCTGCTCAAAGGTTTTTTAAAGTGAAATTTTGCCTTTTACATTTTACTCAACAAAGACCCTCATGAATTGTCACCCTCCTCAACCCTCATGCGTAAAAATCACCTAAGGCAGCTACTATGCCGGTACTGATGGACTAACCTTAAGCAATAAATGAATATTATTGTCATTTAACTGATTTATGTCAATAAAATATTTCGTATTTCGTATTTCGTATTTCGTATTTCGCCATGGCGCAAGTGTCTAGCGCGTTCGGCAGTAACCGGAAGGGTACTCAGTTCGAACCCAGGTGGTGCTTAAGTTTTTTTTTTACCCATAAATTGACCAATTACTTCTTCCAGTGGGTGCCAATCGTTCTGGGACCAATTTATTTGGATTCAGCGTCCAAAATTTAGTGGAAAATGACACCCTACTCGCCTAGATCGCCCAAAATCTCGAAAATCCATTTTTCAAAAAACACATTTTGACCCCTACCCCCGCCAAATTTGGTCCGATCGGGCTGAAAAGTTTCGAGGACCCGTCTCGGCAGGGAACAGACCCCTGACCAAAATTTCAGATTTTTAGAAAATTTTCTACTACCAAAAAGGGCGCGGACGATGGACGGCGTACGGCGTACGGGGTACGGCGGACGGACATCGACCTTTTTTGATCAGGACATCATGAAACGTCCAGAAAAAAATTTTGAGCCAAATCGGAGAGGTTGACCATTATCATGAAAACATAGGTTGATTATTCGAGGAATAACCAACCAAAAGGTCAATGTCCGTCCGCCGTCCATTGTCCACGCCGTTTTTGGTAGTAGAAAATGTTCTAAAAATCTGAAATTTGGGTCAGTGGTCTGTTCCCAGCCGAGATGGGTCCTCGAAACTTTTCAGCCCGATCGAACCAAATTTGGAGGGGGTAGGGGTTTTTTGAAAAATGGATTTTCGAGATTTTGGGTGATTTAGGCGAGTGGGGTGTCATTTTCCACTAAATTTTGACGCTGAATCCAATAAAATGGGTCCCAGAACAATTGGCACCTACTTGAAGAATTAATGGGTCAAATTGGGTATTTATTACCCATTTTGAATATGTGTTTTCGGGATTTCTGCTACCTAGGCGAGTAGGGTGTCATTTTCCACTAAATTTTGGACGCTGAATCCAATAAAATGGGTCCCAGAACAATTGGCACCCACCGGAAGAAGTTATGGGTCAAAATGGGTATGTATCCACCCATTTTGTATGTGTCAGGATTTCTGGTGCCTAGGCGTGTGGGGTATCATATTCCATTAAATTTTGGACCCTGAATCGATTGAAATGGGTCTGGGACCCGCCACACCCACTGTTTCCCCCATTCGAGGAATAACCAACCCGTGTGTAAGAATTTGCAGATTTTTTTCCACATGCGGCGAACTCACCTGGCGCGTTCCTATTTCAGATGACTTCCGCACAGCTGCTCAAATGTGCTCAACAATTCCGCAGCGAACCCATGGATTAGCCCGTTTTGTGTTTGACCCACTCATTCACTATGCTCAATTGCAGTCACTGTACAGGGACGGATTTTCATTTCTTGCTGAAAAAACACGGTTGAATCAACCATCATTACATCAACAATTCTCTCAATTGGCTCTTCTTGGAACTGGATGTCACCCCATTCGAGAAAAATCGATATTAGACGATTTGGGTCCAATCATTGCAATAGGAAACCAAACCTTTAGTTACTGCAACACCAAAACTGAGCAATCGGGTCTGATACTCGACAAGAAGCTCATCTGGCATGAACATCTGATATCTACATATAGTCAAGAGCTCGCACTAGGACTGCCTCTACTTGCCAGCACTGCCCTAACCCTTTACACGAAGAGATTGCTATACCTCTCTCTTATCAGGCCTATTTGGCAAAATGGACGCCAGATCTGGGGATCAGCCTCAGATAGCCAAATAAAAAAGGTGCAGACATCCCAAAATCGAATCCTCAGAATAATTACAAAAGCTCCATGGTACATCCGAAACTCGACCCTTCATTCTGACCTCGATTTGCCTACGGTAATGGAGGTTCTCTGGCAGACGGGCCATCGCCATTTCTAACTTCCTCAGTCCCATCATAACATGGAACTCCAAAATCTACTGATTAATCAACCACCTGCTCGAGACCAAAGAAGGCTGAAGAGAAAAAGAACAATTGATCCAACCGTTAATACCTGATTAGTGCAATTCTATGTGATATACTCATGTTAAATATCTAAATCTCGAAAACACATTCGAAATGGGTGGATAGATACCTATTTTGACCCATAACCTACTCCGGTGGGCGCCAATCGTAATTGGATTTAGCGTCCAAAATTTAGTAAAAAATTATACAAGCTCCTTTTTCACGTAAGACATGTTTTCGAACATGCTTGGTGATCTTTCGATGTATGCCAAAATTTTACCAAAAATCTTTTTTAAAAAATACATCTCTAAATTGTCATTACAGAGGCCTTGAAAATGTCTTATACCGATAGAGAATCCGATTTGCAATAGAATTATCGTCGGATGTGCTCCTTATTGGGTCCACTCAATGCGGACGTGAAACTCTACTCTGCGGACTCAATTCGGGCTGTTTACAGTGAATAGATTCGAGATTTCCGAGTAAAAACTGTCGCGACCTTCTGGATGTAGATTCTTTTTCGGAACAAGAGAATCGAGAGTTCGAAGAGAGGTTATAAACGCTGTAAAGGCCGGATAAAAAGGAGCAGTTATCTCATCAAACGCAGTTTCCTTTCATAATAAAAGAAAAAAATGTACAGCAAGAAGGGAAAAAGGTTGGTTAACTTATCAAGTTCATATTATTAGAAACGCCCAACCGCTTTGATCTCCCATCGCTCGAATTATGTTCCATCATCTCTCAGTCAAAGGAAATCCAACCAAAGGAAAAATTGAATCTGAAATTGGCAAGAGCCTCCGTCAGTCCCTTGATTAAACATCTTTCCAAAAGGTACTGCCTACGGGGAGTTCATTGGAGACGAAACTTTCTCGCAAGTAAAACTAGTTGAACTATTTTTATTCAACTGACTACAGCGTCTTGCTTTGTCGCGTGCGTTTTTCTCGCTGACAACGAAGAAGGGATTCACAAACGTGATCAAATCTATTGATATTCAGCGGTTTTCTTTTCAAAAGCTCGTTCGTGGAATCGTCAGCAGGTTGAGGGTCATGAGTCCTGGTGTTGGTCCTGGGTGTTGGTTAGCATGAGTCCTCAGGAGCCAATGTGATGCTGAGTATGCCTGGCCAGGTACGCATAACGTCGTTGTGAGGTATAATTGGTAGCAGGAGTTAGCTTGGTCAACATGAGTCTTCAGGAGCCAATGTGATGCTGAGTATGCCTGGCCAGGTACGCATAACGTCGTTGTGAGGTATAATTGGTAGCAGGAGTTAGCTTGGTCAACATGAGTCCTCAAGAGCCAATGTGATGCTGAGTATGCCTGGCCAGGTAAGCATAACGTCGTTGTGAGGTATAATTGGTAGCAGGAGTTAGCTTGGTCAACATGAGTCCTCAAGAGCCAATGTGATGCTGAGTATGCCTGGCCAGGTACGCATAACGTTGTTGTGAGGTATAATTGGTAGCAGAAGTTAGCTTGGTCAACATGAGTCTTCAGGAGCCAATGTGATGCTGAGTATGCCTGGCCAGGTACGCATAACGTCGTTGTGAGGTATAATTGGTAGCAGGAGTTAGCTTGGTCAACATGAGTCCTCAGGAGCCAATGTGTGATGCTGAGTATACCTGGCCAGGTACGCATAACGTCGTTGTGAGGTATAATTGGTAGCAGGAGTTAGCTTGGTCAACAAGAGTCTTCAGGAGCCAATGTGATGCTGAGTATGCCTGGCCAGGTACGCATAACGTCGTTGTGAGGTATAATTGGTAGCAGGAGTTAGCTTGGTCTACATGACTCCTCAGGAGCCAATGTGATGCTGAGTATGCCTGGCCAGGTACGCATATCCTCGTTGATGGGCTCTGTGTCCATAGTCACCAACGTGTCACAGGAGTTACTGCCCATTAAAGGGAAAACAAGCCGACAACCTTCTGCTAATAACAGCTTTTCATTCATTATTCTATAAATTACGAACCATGTACGTTTTCATGGCAAAGTATGGTCTCTCTGATTTGCCCCTTCTTTGTCCAAGATCGGGCGACACCCATCTGACTCCCTTGGGGGTACAGTTCTACTCCCCGCATGAAAGACGATTATAAGTACTAAGATGGTATTCAAGGACTAATGAGCTTCATCTCCCCTCTCGGTCTTATAAGAAAGGTCAAAGATATTGTGGTAGACGGCGAAAACGCGTTTCGGTCGCTAGTTAAAAACGCTGCGAATTCTCACACACGGGTTGGTCATTCCTCAGTCCAGGCGCATGAAGACTCATTTCTTCAACATGGGAAAAATGTGGAAAACAGTGCATGTGGCGGGAAAAATCCATTTCTCGAAATTCACATTTTGACCCCTACTCCACCCGAATTCGGTCCGATCGGCTTGAAAAGTTCCGAGGACCAACTAGAGCCATGAACGGCCCCCGGACATAAATTTCAGAATAATTTCTACTACCTATCAAAGCCGGTGTGGACAGGACGGACATTTGCTAATTTTGATCTAGACATCCATCTAGGCGTGTGGGGTATCACTTTCCACTAAATTTTGGATCCTGAATCGATTGGAATGGATCCGGGACCCGCCACACCCACTGTTTTCCCCATGTTGATGAAATGAATCTCCATGCGCCTGGTCCGAGGTTTAAATTAGTCTCCATGCGCCTGTTTCAAGGAATAACCAACCCGTGTGTAAGAATTTGCAGCGTTTTCTGGTTATGATTTCCTAACAAATGGCATTAATTTGTTTCAAAAGTGCTCCTACGAGTGAACGCAATATGGCTATGATTACGAATATACTGGAAAAAACGGGAACGACCGTGGCGGCCACAATCTCGCAGTATTCACCTTAGTTCGCTCGACTAGACAACATTATTAGCTATCGTCTGTATTGGCTAATGAGACTCACCTTATCAGCGAATGGAATTCGATCTGTAACGATAAAAAAACACGAGTTCAGATTTGACCGAGTGTTGATGTCACAGTCGCCCGAAGAGGCAGTAGAACCGTGGAAAATGTGAACGTACTTTCTCCAAGAAAACATGAAGCAGCCGACGGTCATCATCGGCGAAGTTGCCCCGCATTTCTTTTCCGAACGAGAAGAAAGGAATGACGATTTTCGACGAGCGAATTGAAAGAAAACGCATCATAACGAACGGAACATAGTAATCACAGTCGCGAAAACCGAGTAAGAGACCACAGAAAAGATATACAGCACTCAACTGCCTTTCACCGCCAGTCAGGACTAATTATTTGGGACTAATTATTTAGCCTCAATTTAATTAGCGATCCGGTTGACAGTGATAAGTGACGTCATTGCAATTCTAGCGGCCAAGACCTATCCTAAGATTTTTTTACTGGTAAGTGGGAAATAATTTCCGAATATACACGAAGTAGAAAAACCCAAAAAAGTCGATTGTGGGACCACAGAGAAGGAATACTGTAGTCGACCGCTTTTCATTCGGTCACTGACACACTGAATCCTTTTCAATGGGAGAACTCGCATTCGTTTAAAATACATTTGCCTAAAATTAAATATTTTCGTTCATACTGAGTACAAAAGTGACGACATTAGATTAGCGAAATGAATAAGTGTCGAACGAAGATCGATTAATCGAATTAATTGGTGTCTTCGTGGTTCGATTTATTACAAGAACCGTCCTCGGGGATTTCTTCAACGATATCATCGTAACATCAAGAAGAGATACAGATGAAACCTTCCGTATAGACCGTCAGGCAGGATTCTCCGAAAATGTTGGTCATCGGCTTCGTTCTGGTCGTATTTTGGTTCTAACTCGTTTTCAGTTCCAAATGGTGGCGGGGTGTAAGTGAAAATTGGTATTTTGAGCGTGATTTTTCGATATAAATTGGTTCACGGGTGTGCGGGGCATTATTTTAAACTAATTTCGGTCGCTGATCGATCCAGGTTGGTAAGTGTTACTTAATATTCTCTAAAATAATGGTAATGGTTCGAATGGTTCAACCTGAAAGCGAAGGGCTGCGCCCTAAGTAGGATTTCAAACCGAAGGGAGGTCACGTGTTCGAGAAAAAAACTTGAAACGCTGCAAATTCTTACACTCGGGTTGGTTATTCCTCGGACCAGGCGCATGTAAACTCATTTCTTCAACATGAGGGAAAAGGCCCATTCCAATCGATTCAGGATCAAAAATGTTGTGGAAAATGATACCCCACACGCCAGGTACCGGAAATCTCGAAAACGCATATTCAAAATGTGTAATATATACCCAATTTGACCCATAACTTCTTCCAGTGGGTGCCAATCGTTCTGGGACCCACTTCATTGAATTCAGCGTCCAAAATTTAGTGGAAAATTAGACCCCACTCGCCTAGATCGCCCGAAATCTCGAAAATTCATTTTTCAAAAAACACCATTTTGACCCCTACTCCGCTCAAATTTGGTCTGATCGGGCTGAAAAGTTTGGAGGACCGTCCTAAGCCGGTATCAGACCCCTGACCCAAATTTCAGATTTTTAGAAAATTTTTTACTACCAAAAACGGCGTGGACGACGTACGGGGTACGGCAAAAAATTTTGATCCGAATCGGAGAGGATGACCTTTTGCATGAAAACATAGGTTGATTATTCAAGGAATAACCAACCAAAAGTGCCCAAGTGCATCAGGTTAGAAGACACTCGTCGCCGATTTTTTAACCGTCTATTCACCAGGCTGGTAGGGTGGCATTTCTCCTTTACTGGCCGCAAATTTCACATACATTGAAGCTGGTGGAAAAAATTCAAACGATGAGGCTCGCGACTGAATACAAAAATACTACGGATATGGGGAAGTTTTTGCCAAGTTTATTTGGCTTGTTGTACCTGTCCATTGTCTAAGTTGGTCCATGCTTTCAGGAAGACTGCCCTTCTGACCCCAAGTGTAAAACCATTGCCATATACTACCTAAAGGAAGACCTATTTCGATCGAGCAGCACAGCACCACAGCAACTTGTGGGTGTCAGGTCCCCGCAAGGGTTGGATGCGGTTTGACCAAGGACCTGTGCGAGGAGTTGACACCAAAATGCGGGAGTTGACTGGATCCCTCTCGTAGAACCAAAAATTAAATGGACAAAGTGATACGTTTATCGCAAAATGTTGGTGTCGGGAGAGAGGTGGGTTCGTGCTGTCAAAAATTGACAAAAAGGAATGATAGAGGGATGGAGTTTGGGAACACAGATCCTCAAAACACTTCCCGACTCGAAATAGAGATGTGAAAATACATACTGCGATGTAACGAAAAGCATGTGATGACGTAGGAACAGGGGTGGCTTGAGGCACAGGCGACACAGGCAGTCCATGAGTGTCTGAAAATTCCGCTGGATGTGGAATAGTTCGCTCGGCTTCTTAGGTCTTCGGAGATAAGAAAATATTTAGGATGAGTCACCATCAGGTTTCGACATGCACCAACCCCAGCGCACCCCTCTGCCGCTCCCCTCAAACGTTTGACATGGAAGAATACATTTCTTGCGGGATGTCTGGAAAGCAATGCAAGATCATCTAGAACGCTGATACGTCCATTTCTGATGTATTGAATCACCATAATGCTGGGTGTAGGGCTAGAAGACAGCTAGTTGGATCTGTCCCACGTAACGAAGTATTTGTCGTACTGGCTGCGTTAAGACCCCAACATTGTTTCGGTAAGAATATATCCTGGAACGATTGGCGCCCTCCGGAAGAGGTCATGCACGCTGAATCGTTAAAATGGGTCTCCATGCGCCTAGTCCAAGATATAACCTTCCCCTGTGAAGGAATTTGCAGCATTTTTAGCTCTGATTCGCCTTTTCTGCCATCGTGCCTGGAACGGAGGCAGTGTATAGGTGAAAATGTGTATTTTGAGAACGATTTTTCGAGAACCTAGAAGTGTGTGGTCATTTTCCACTAATTCCAGTTTGCTTCAAAATTGGTCCCGAACCGATCACCACACGTCAGAAGTGGGTGTATGACGCAAAGACCTGAAAGAATTACCTAGAAAGTCATTGTGGAATAAAATTGGGTTTTGGATCATTGTATGGGGTGGTGAGGTTGAAAACGAGTGTAATGAACCGGGCTCAATATCTGTTGGGATTCCTGGGATACCTTCGGCTTAGATGGCGATGTTTATTTCATTTCCATTTTAGTTATCCGGCTTTTATTAGAAGAACGAAATTGTTTTCGTTGATATACGAATTAAATGAAAAGCCCCAGTTTGAACAAATGCAGCTGTTCCGTAGTTGGTGTACGTTGCTTTATGACTACACTGAGTGATTGCGCACAGTGTCACGTCAAAATGGATCAAAAATCATTCGAAATATATTCACGATATAGGTTGTAATAAGTTGATACCTTCCGAAATGTATTTGGTCCCATACGTGTTTCAAAATGTTGATTCTCGGCGCTGTAGTTACTTGGGGCTCTCGCATCTCTACCACAAATTAAATAAATAAACGTTGTAGTGGGAGAGAGGTAAGGGGTTGCATTAATGAGCTTTTGACCGGGACCGGAACCTTGGATATGGGATTGTGAATGTGCTCGGTCGAGCGGACCGGAAGACATTCCGGAGGAGAATCGTTTTACGGGAATGAAAACCCTGCGTGTGCGCCTACGTCCAGTGCGGTCCTTGTCCGCGCCCACTTCACTGCGGCCGTCCCTTCATTTACCTCGCAAGGGATTTAATGAAAATTCAGCGAGCCGTTTTCGTGCATTTGGAAAATATCGAGGGTGTAAGGAGTCCAAAACGGCGAGACGGCCGCCCAAGGCGAAGCGGAAAAAATATATAATACAAGCCTGGGGTAAGTCACCCCTCAAGGACGTTGTTCAGACCTTTTGGTTGGTTATTCCTTGAATAATCAACCTATGTTTTCATGGTAATGGTCAACCTCTCCGATTCGGCTCAAATTTTTTTTCTGGACGTTTCATGGTGTCTGGATCAAAAAAGGTCGATGTCCGTCCGCCGTACACCGTACGCCGTCCATCGTCCGCGCCGTTTTTGGTAGTAGAAAATTTTCTAAAAATCTGAAATTTGGGTCAGGGGTCTATTCCCGTCCTAGGACGTTCCTCCAAGCTTTTCAGCCCGATCGGACCAAATTTGGGCGGGGTAGGGGTCAAAATGTGTTTTGAAAATGAATTTTCGAATTTGGGCGATCTAGGCGAGTGGGGTATCATTTTCCACTAAATTTTGGACGCTGAATCCAATGAAATGGATCCCAGAACGATCGGCACCCACTGGAAGAAGTTATGGGTCAAATTGGGTATATATTACCCATTGTTTATTGGGATGGTTATAGGGATGGCTATAGGGATGGTTATTGGGATGGCTATAGGGATGGTTATTGGGATGGGTATAGGGATGGTTATGGGGATGGGCCTAAGGCACAGTCTTATCGCAGGCATATCATGTTATGGGGATGGTTATGCGGATGGGTATAGGGATGGTTAAACTTGACAAAATGCAAACTGTTATTTTGAACAGAATGACGTACACTCTTTAAAATGTTTTTGAAGGGAACTCCCGCTGCAATTTTGGCTGCGATTTCATGTTTTCTATGTTTGGTCAGGTGAATTCGGCTCAAGTCACTTATGTGTCCTACATGAGTATAACAGAACTCCACGCTTACTGAGCCACTGTTTGACAATTTGGCTGTTATGTGCGCAGGGCAACATCCATCTATCTCGTTGCTACCCAGCGCTTTTACGTGTCTTTATCAGCCCCCCTAGATGAAAAAAAACCGTCTCTGTTCACAATAGTGAATGTGCGGTGACAGTTATGGATGGTTAAAGGGGTGGTTATAGGGATGGTTATAGGGATGGTTATTGGGATGGTTTTAGGGATGGCTCGGACCAGGAGCATGAAGACTCATTCCAATCGATTCTGCGTCCAAAATATACTGGAAAATGATACTCCAGAAGCTTAGGTACCAGAAATCTCGAAAACACACACTCGAAAATCCACCCCATTGGATTCAGCGTTCAAAATTTCTGTGGAAAATGATGCTTCACATGCCTAGATCACGGAAAATTCCGAAAATCTTTTTTTCGAAAAACATTTTCGAAAACAAAAAAAGTTTGGAGGTCCAACTAAAGCCGGAAACGGGCCCCTGACCAAAATTGCAGATTTTGGTTGGCTATTCCTTGAATAATCAACCTATGTTTTCAAGATAATGGTTTGAGAATGGAAATTTTGGACGCTGAATCCAATGAAGTGGAACGATAGGCACCCACTGGAAGAAGTTATGGGTCAAAATGGGTATGTATCCACCCATTTTGTATGTTTCAGGATTTCTGGTGCCTAGGCGTGTGGGGTATCATATTCCACTAAATTTTTGACCCTGAATCGATTGGAATGGGTCTGGGACCCGCCACACCCACTGTTTCCCCCATTCGAGAAATAACCAACCCGTGTGTAAGAATTTGCAGATTTTTTGCACTTGATCTCATCGTCGGTGTGAAAACCTTGTACAGCTCCTTAAAATCTGTCTAAAATATTCTTGTAGACAAGGGTGGCCAAAAAGCCTTTTTCCTGTCAATCTTTATTTGGAGAGTAGTTAATTCAACATTCATTTCCCCCGTCTGAAACATTCCATTTTTATTGGAACTGGAGTTGGGAAAAAGAACGATGCAAATTCATTCACAGGAGTTGGATGTTACTCGGACCAGGCGTATCCAAGTATTTGTCACCTATGTCTGCGAATGTGAATTATAACCAACCAAATTCCATTTCTACCAGGACGACTGCCTGAAATCAGGGACGTCTGGCAAGCAACTACGAGCTATACTGGTCATAAGCAAAGATGAAATAACAAGGAACTTCAACGTTGGGAACTCATTTCAATCAATTCAGCGTCCAAAGAATTTTCCATTTTGACCCAAAACTTCTTCCGGTGGGCGCTAATCGTTCTCGGACCCATTTAATTGGATTCAGCGTCCAAAATGTAGTGGAAAATGATACCTCACACGCATTGATCGCTGAAAATCTCGAAAATTCATTTTTCGTAAAATAAATTTTGATCTCTACCTCCCCCCTCTCCACAGTAAGACGTAGGGCGGATGGACATACCGATACATTTTTTTTTTTTTTTATAACCATAATTCTTACATTAATATTCTCTTTCTAATACTATCCTGATATCTGATTGATTTGTTCGAGCTTGATGGGTCTTTGAAAATTGTTCATTGGAGCCGTCAACTTGATCACTAAGAGGACTATCCCAATTACTACTGACTATCACTAGTGGTAGGGTCCATAACACTAGAGTGTTTGTTGATTGAGCTGGGATAACCTCCAGTCGACAAACCATCTCATCAGAGTTTTGTTGTTGAGTTCAGGTTTTTTTATTTGCTTTATTGTTTCTCTGTGGCTATTATTTTGCTTTGGGGATGTGACATTGAAGGGGGAACATCGATGTTATCATCGATATCGCAAAGAAAATATCGATGGATATCAAACATTGGCCTCTCACCATTGATGTTAGCCACTTAGAATTTTGCCGCTCAATGTTTTACCCTTAGATTGGGTTCTTTATCGTGCGACGACATCACACATCACACGGGACCACATTCTTATTTAAAATAACCAACCAAAAACGCTGCGAATTCTTTCGCGGGGATTGGTTGTTCCTCGGACCAGGCGCATGGAGACTCAATTCAATCGATTCAGAGTTCAAAGTTGAGTGGAAAACGATACCCCACTCGCCTAGGTACCAGAAATCTCGAAAACATTCGAAATGGGTAGATAGGAGCCCATTTTGACCCATAACCTCATCCAGAGGGCGCCAATCGTTTTGGGACCCGTCTCATTGGATTCAGCGTCCAAAATTCAGTCGATAATCGGAGAGATTGATATTTTGCATGAAAACATAGGTTGACTATTCATGTAATAACCAACCAAGACTATGTATGCTCTGTAACGTGGGTTATTTCAACGTCGATGATCGATAGTATCGAAACCTGTACCATCGATAGCCGTTCCTATTTTTCTTGTGAATCGAGATAGCTCCCAGTAATAGTAATATTTGGCTATGTTTTGAAAAGATGTATACATAGAATGAAAATTGTATAAAAATGTTATATTCGCATTTAATATTGAAATGAAAATTGATAGGTATTGCAACGCCCCTATTTGTATCGATTGCATTTTGGCTTGCATTTTTTTGAATCTCTTCTCCTTGTTCTTAATTTACAAAGTTTCCTTTTTGTTGCAGGTAACCCCGCCAGACTGGACCACTATAGGTGAGTACATTAATGACTCAATTAATCACGATCAGATGTTATTTTAACATTAGACACAACAATCATGAATTCTAAAGCTTTCCGGTGCAATAATATTTTGTTGGTCCGAGTGCATCATGAGCTCAGTCTAATTATCTATTTTGCGTCGCTCTAATTGAGGGATTTTCCCTCTTACGGATTGCGCTAAAGGTTGGGGAGTGCTTACTCAGTAAAGAAGTCCCATGGCTGCTTAACGTTGAAGACGTTCAATTCACTACTGTAGATGCAGTCATAGGCAATCCGGCGGGATTCAGTGATTTTGAACAGGAACTTGGAATCCTATTGGCTCAGGGAGGTGAGATGAATAAAGGGGGGGGGGGGGGGGGTGCCAATAAAGGCTAACAAAGTAAAAGGGAGCTCAAACAGGGAAAACCAAGCTATTGCAGGAATAAACCCAAATAACGGTGAAATATGTTAAGGAATCATCTCATTCAGAGTTATACCAAGCCTATCACTTTTAAATATTTCGAATTTTTCTAGTAGGTACATCCAACATACATCACTTTGAGCAAAAATGAGCAAATTCCTTATAATGTCTATTTGTTAGGTCAAAACTGGAATCATGATTGGATTTGCTTAGGTGACATGCAATAGCAGAATCACCCTTGCTATCCCTAAAATCTTGTTCATGTTCTTTTAACCTATCCCGAAATTTCCTAGCAGTTTGACCAACGTACTCAGGCCCAAAAGAACCCTTCACCTTATGAACCCCACTTTTATCCTGAACATTAATTTTATCTTTACTGAAACTAACGAAGCGTTCAGATCATTTTCATTCTTAAACCTTACTTTAAAACATTTAGACGATAAGACATTCCTAATTTTATTTGATATCATCCCGTAATAAGGTAAACATATCCATCTTTCTCTTCTATATCTATTTCCCTATCCAAATTTGATACCCCTTCCCTACATTTTGGTTGGTTATCAAAACGGGGGTTTGGTGGTCAAAATGGGAACCTTTCTACCCATTTCGAATGTGTGTTTTCGAGATTTCTGGTACCTAGGCGTGTGGGGTATCATTTTCCACAAAATCATGGACACTGAATCGATTGGAATGGGTCCGGGATTAGCCACACCCACTGTTTCCCCCATGTTGAAGAAATGAGTCTCCATGCGCCTGGTCCGAGTAATGACCAACCCCTGTGAAAGAATTTGCAGCGTTTTTCCCTAAGCACCTTGTTCCAAAATAGTGCATGAATAAAAACGCAGCGAATTCTTCCACTGAGGTTGATTATTCCTTGGAGCAAGATTTTTTTTTTTAACGTGATTATTATTTATTCATTTTTATTCCATCTTGCGAGTATTTTGACGAACGTCCATCTTGCAGGAGATTAAGTAGAGTTAGCTCCCTGTAGCAGTAATAATATAAATAATGTAAATGTATAATAAAGTAATGTGTATAATAATGTAAATCAACATCCCAAATTTTCCACAAAATTTGTCAGTTCACGCTTCATGTTGTTCGGATAAAAACGGGGAGAGAAGGGCAGAAATCGATTTTACCTTAGAACTATTATTTTATAAGCCACTTGTTACATATATCATATACGAAATAACTACATTATACAATGAAAAATTAAAACAACATGAAAAGCCAGGATGAAATTTTAAATTGAATGAGTCTTCAAAATAAGTCCTTGTTACTCAGGAAGCCATTCCTGATCACAAGCACACGTCATGGGCGATGGTGTTCTCTGAAGTGTCTTCTCAGGTTTTCCTGCCTGTGCAGCTGTGTAGTCACATGATTACAAGCATATGGTTAAGCACCTGTTGAGTTCTCAGTGTGCTTTTCAGGTTCTGCATGTGCAAGTGTGAAGTCAACTGATTACAAGCATATGGTTTGGCGCTGTGTGAGGTATTCATATGGTTTTCAGGGCCCTGCTTGTGCCAGGTGTAGTCACACTGATTACAAGCATATGGTTTGGCGCCCCTGTGTGAGTTCTATGTGGATTTTCAGGGTCCCTGCCCGTGAAGTGTGTAGTCACCGATTACAAGCACTATGGTTTGGCGCTGTGTGAGTACTCATGTGTTTTTCAGGGCCCCTGCCTGTGCAGTTGTAGTCACACTGATTGCAAGCATATGGTTTAGCAATGTGTGAGTTCTCATGGGGTTTTCAGAGTCCCTGCTGTGCAGACTGTGGTAGTCACCACCGATTACAAGCATATGGTTTGGGCCTGTGTGAGTACTATGTGGTTTTCAGGGCCAGCCTGTGCAGTCCTGTAGTCACACTGATTGCAAGCAATGGTTTAGACCTGTGTGAGTCTCATGTGGGTTTCAGGTCCTGCCAGTGCAGCAATGTAGTCACACACCAATTACAAGCATATGGTTTGGCGTCCTGTGTGAGTTTTCATGTGGTTTTCAGGGCCCCTGCCTGTGAGCTGTGAGTCACACGATCGAAGCATATGGTTTGGCGCTGTGGAGTATTCATGTGGATTTTAGGGTCCCCGCGCAGTTCTGAAGTCACACAGATCGCAAACATATGGTTTGGTGCCTGTGTGAGTATCATGTGTCTTTTCAGGTTCCCTGCCTGGTGCGCGTGTAAATCACACCGATTACAAGCATATGGTTTGGACACTGTGTGAGTACTCATGTGGTTTTTTAGGGTCCCTGCCTGTGAGCGTGTGTGTCACAACTGATTACAAGCATATGGTTTGGGCCTGCCTGATGAGTTCTCATGTGTCTTTTCAGGGTCCCTGCCTGTGCAAGTGTGTAGTCACACTGATTACAAGCGTATGGTTTTGTGGTTGTGGACTGGTTGAGCGTTTATTGCATCTTCTCCTTCCATAAAACCAGAAAGGTTTGATCGGCTTTAGAACTCTAGTGTGAATATGAACAGAATGCAAACTCTTATGTGATCAGCATTTATGATGTGAAATGAATACACAAATGTAACTTCTGAACATGCAAAACCTGAAATGTAGGTTCTGGGAGAGTCCAGAAAGACAGAGCACATCACCACGTGCACCACTAGACTTGAGCATAAACTGAAAGTG